>CAEGAF010008488.1:0-23005 GCA_903067075.1 Micropoecilia bifurca
AACACTGTACATTATATACATAAGCGAAATTATGGAAAATCAGTCCATATATTGAATGTTTCTTAGCCATTTTATTGTCGGCGTACAGACAGGACGAACATGCTGTCATATAATGGCAGTTAGCGAGCGACTACGTAACCCAAGTGAGGCTGAGCTGCTGCTGCCTCTCCGGCTTCGCTTCTGAGCGTTTGAATGGGAAAATGCGCAAATCCAGTGATTTTGAAGAAAAACTATTCAGAATTGGTTAAGCTAAGTAAAAAATAGGTACTTTATAGTACAAAACCACAGGGTGAAAATAGCAATATAAATGATTTTATATTATATATTATTTTTCCATGATGACAGGTGAGGCTCTGCCTCACCTGCCTCCCCTGACTGCACGTCACTGACAGGTACATACCAAAAAAACATACCACACTTTTCAGATTTTTACTTGTACAATCTTCGCATTTGTGTACTACTTCATGTTGCTTTACTACAAAAATAAAAACCACAGAAATTAAGTTCTGGCCTGTACTGTGACAAAATGAAAAGAAAAACTTAGCAAAGAAGGCTTTTGTGAAGCACTGCACACCAGCTGTTTTACGCAGATGTTTGAGCCACATTTGTCCATTTGGATATGCAAGCATTAGACAAAGTCACATGCTGGGCTATTGAGGCAAACTTGATCCCCTTCCAGTGCTTTGTCAAAATCCCTGCTTCTTTGTGAAATGCAATCCATCACATAGGGTCCATCGCCTGGAGGCTCTCATCGTCTTTCCCAACCCATATGCCTACACACACTGCCAGTGCCACATCACTACTGCAAAGTGCATTTGGCATGCTTTAATGCAGCAGAACTGACTTATCATCTTGTCCTTCCCTTCTTCTTCCACCAAGAGGCTAAACACCCCCACTTTTTTTTTTTTTTTTTTTTGCCTGTTACTTTTTCCTGCTTCTCTCCTCCTATTATTCCTGCACTTTAGCGGCAGTTCCTGCTTCGGTGAACTGACCATACAGTGCATGATTTGATCTGACCTGAAAGCTACAAGCTACAGCTATTATTGCAATATTAGAGACCAGGGGGGGTGGACAGAATGAGTCAGGCAATCCCAAGTATGGCGTAATTCAACAACAATGCCGGGAGCCGTCACCAGCCCCATATCCTGTGGTTCTGAGAGGACGGAGAGAAAGTGGGGTTTTGTGAGGGTGGGAGAAAGTGAGGGAGAGGAGGTTAGTCCCATCAGTCAGGAGGAGAAGGCGTGCTTTTGGGCGCTGCATCGTTTGATGTTCTCCCCGGTTTCTATCCCCCACCCACCCCAAACCTCCAGAGTAGCTTTTCCAGAAGCCGGGGTGGGCAAATCAAAGCGACTCAGAGGACTCTCGTTTTGCGGGAGGAGTCCAGGTCGACTTAGTGTCTGGAATCCTAACGGTGCGCGGCACACCGGTCAGCGGAGCCTCGCCGGTCACTTCGCTGTGGATAAGCCACTCAGCCGGAGCCCCGCCGTTCGCCAAAGACGCGTCGCTTATCTGCGTCCCGCACCGGCTCATAAAGCTGCCCCACTGTCATGAGTTACTCAGTCAGTCAATACAGGTGACTCCAGTGTCCCTCTCTTTTGTTTTATTTTTTTTTATATTTCTTCTCGTTACTGAAGTCTTTGAGAGTGGCAGCAAAAGACAGAAACTAGCGTTGTGCGCGCAGGAGGCGGCCGTCAGTGTCAAAGATGCAGGTGGGTCGGTGCTGTGTGGCGTCCAGCGTTTGGTCTATGTGGCTCTTACTTTTCTCAACTCAAAGCATCGGGGCGACTGGAGTTGGAGGCACCCAGCAGAGCATCCCCCCGTCCGTGTAAGTAGCCCGTTGTACTTTTAAAAGCATTGCCAAAATATACTTAATGCCGGTTTTTTTTTTTTTTTTTTTTTTGCTTTGTTTCATATGGATTGCAGTTCAGTAAAGCTGCTGCCACATTTGGTTTATTTGCTACATGGATTAAATTATATATTTTTAAAAAAAAACAACTAACAAGTAATTGTAAGAAGTGTCATTTTATGAGAAGGTGGCTATATGAGATAAAGAGAGGAACTAATGGAGTTTCTTGTGCTTTTAAGACGCTGCTTCTTTTGCCCATATTTTGCAGCAGTATCTTAGTTTTTATTTTTATTTTTGAACCTTTCTTGCATGTGTGCACACCTGTAGGGTGAAGCTCTGGGCCTCTGCATTTGGTGGGGAGATGAAGTCCATCTCTGCAAAGTACTCTGGCTCCCAGCTTCTGCAAAAGGTGAGCTGGTTTACCTGCTACGTTAGCTGTCCAGGTGTACAAAAAAAAGATAACGCAGAGACAATAAAATGTCTTCAGAAGGGAGCAAGAGATCTTGTTCCAAACACACATACAAAGGTTCTAAAATTTTTCTAAAATGCATTTTATGTAAAAAAAAAAAAAAAAAAAAAAAAAAAATGGATGGTCAGCTAGTTCATTTTAGGGTAATTTTAGGGTAATAGACTTAGGTGACATATATTTCAAAAAGTAATTCTAATTTTAATCATTTATTCTATGCAAAGGTAAAACTATGTAGCACTCTTTCAGTAACAATATTTTTGAAAGAATTATTAACACGCTTATGTCAGCATGATCAACTAACCTATGAGCAGAAATCATCTGAGTTGTACAATATCTGAGATTTTCACCTCTCATATTTAAGGACCTGTCCTTTTTTAGCCAATTGAGAATGGTTAATGCATGTGAGCATTCTAGGCGCAGATTTAAAAGCTTATTCAAAACATGTGCTATTTAAATAGATGTCAGCTCTAAAGCACTCTGGCTGATCCATTCAAATACACACACACACACACACACACACACACACACACACACACACACACACACACACACACACACACACACACACACGCATATTCATGCACATTTACAAATTACAGTTTAGGAAAAGAGCAAATTTTATTGCTATCCAGCAGAGCGTTTCCTTCGGTTCCATCCCCATTCCTCTTATCTACCTTTTTATACCTCTTTGCCGTCTTTTCTCATTGCTTTTCCACTCTGTTTGGTGGCATTAATGCAGGATTTGAGTGTGATGAAATGCAAATTTGCCTAATGGAGGGTCAGTTGATGAAGCTTGAGTTAAAACTGGCTAATGGATGAAAGGGCAAAATGAAACCAACCTTTGAGTGGGCATGCAAAGACGCAGGGCCAAGGGTTCAGAGTGCTGGTGACGGCAAGGAGCATCTCAAGAGGTTTGACTTGATGCATCGACTGAACCTGCATCTGTCACTTTCATTTGCGCTGCACACAGGCTCAAGATCCCACTTTTCTTTTTATGGTCTTGAGGATACAGTGCATATTCACAAGCACAGTCACCCACATGCATGAGCATCAGGAAGTGATAAGCAGATGAGTGGTGTTATCTTTTTGACAAGGGAAAAAAAAAAGTCAGTTCACCCCTCTCATCTATCTCTGGCTCTCAAAAGGAGATAACCCTCCCATAGAGTGAAGACCTTCTTATGAAATGCAAATGAGGACCAGGGGGTTAATGAGTGAAGAAAGGCAGAGGGCCACTTTGTCAATAAAGTGCATCTTTGGCAGTAACAGTCTTGTGGTGCAAATGTGCAGTTCTCCATATGTGGAAGTTGCATAAATCCGTGCTTAGATTTGAAAACGCTTCCCGGCTTCCTGTGCGTTGATGTTAGCCTAGTGTAGTGCATGAGGAGGAGCTACAGCTGACCTAAGGCTACAAATGCTTTTAAACAGGCGGACAGGCTGAGAGACATGATCTGTTGTACTTGGAGAGGAGGCTGGTCTCAAAGAGAAAGACTTGTTTGTGTGTATTTCTGAGAGTGTGTGCAGGTTTCCCCTGGGCACAGGACAGATGGACTCGGTCTCTCTTCAGTTATCTTTCTGACCCTGGTGTAACTAAACTCCCATGGAAGTAGCACTTCATCTGCATATGTTTTACACACAGACGCACGTGCACGCACACCATATGCCGTCAAATCTTTCTCTTACTTTGTCTAAGACTTTTTTTACTTGCCATATGTTTCTGAAAACAAAACAGATCTTTTAACAGGAACTTATTTAAAAAAATCTAATGTCTTTTGATCACATTATATATTTCACAAGTTGTGATTGAACCTATAATGTACAGATGGAATATTTCTCAAGCTTCTTTTAAATTAATACGTGCAGTGATATAAAAAAGTACCGTACTTTCCGCACTATAAGGCGGCGGCGCACCTAAAAACCTTCAATATCCTCAAAAGCCGAAGGTGCGCCTTATAATCCGGTGCGCCTTATATATGAAAAAAGTTTTGAAATAGGCCGTTCATTGAAGGTGCGCCTTATAATACGGTGTGCCTTATTGTGCGGAAAATACGGTAATGGTTTTAATACCTGTAAAATGTTCCATTATACTATTAGTCCTTGTAATAAGATACCAGAGGAAGAGGGAGAGTGACAATACTTTTCTCTGGTTTTGCATAACTGTGCAGTGCTGCCCGTCCCCCAGCTGGTTCTGAACAGTGCTGGTCACCTAATTGAAATAAAGGATGTCATGGTTTTCCATGCAATATAAGAAAGAATAGAAATAGGTCTGATTGTCCCGCACAGGGGAAATTCAGGTGTCGCGCAGCATCAGGTATTAAGGTTCACACAAAAATATTCTTTAACATTTTTGTTTTTAACACCAGAGTTTGAAAAAAGTTTTTTTGATGATTAACTTTAAAAATATATATATTTCTAATAAAAAAATAAAAGATAAAGCCATTGGTAGGAAAACTTTAAGTTTGCTGGCTAAATGAGCAAATAGCCCAACTAATTTACGGTGTATTTCTATGAGGTGTGCAAGAGGTCCAAGGTTCAAATCCTGGTTTTACCTCCATTCTGTCATACTGTTGGCTCATTCTGTTGTTATCTGGCTCACATATTATGACAAAATGGGGGTAAAGCACCCACATATAAATATTTATTTAAAAAGCTATATTTGCAGGAGTCAGTGAATAAATATGTTAAATTAAGCAACTCTCTCTAAAACCAAGTGAACCACCAGACCAACCAAGCCAAGACAAGCCAACTCAAACCCAGGAGGACAGTCATGACATCAAAACGGGTGTTTCCAAATAATATACCTGCTTCACTTCAACCAATGGATCCACTGCTGCAGCAGCTCAATAGTCACCTATCAGGGTTGTAACAATGAGTAAAACGGCAATATCCTACAGTTGGATAGTTTTAAGTGTTATGTCCTGACAGGATAAGCAAGTGGGGTTGATTGCATTGCATTGCCAGAGGCAGATATTGCTTACGCATTCCCCCTGTTGCACAATTAATTGTGTTAAATTTATGACACAACAGGTCTGGTTTAGGCAGCAGATTGAAGGTCACTATATACCTGTATCAAACAGTAGGATTTTTTAAATATAAATACTACTGCCCCACACACTCCTAATGGTCCCATACACAATCAGAAACATACCCTCTGTCCTTTATAAATAGCTTTTTGTAAAATAAATGCACAAATATTGTGACTTACAAAAAAAATGTAGGTATTAAAAAAAGCCTTTATCTGTTTGATGCTAGTTAAAAAGAACTTTATAGATGAGTAAAGTTAATATTTTCCTTGCCTTCACAAGTAGTAAAAATTTAATGAATCTGAAATTCTGTATAAAGCATCAATGTTCAGCGTTCACTAATCCAATTTAGGTTTTATTATTCTAAAAATATTTTATATTTAAAACTTCCAATTTTCCAATATGGTTCAGAATTTTAGGGAAACAGTGAAGTACTAATTTAGCGACAACTTGGAAGCTTTGAATCTGATACCGGCTTCAGAGTCATTAGCCAACCGTGTCATTTTGTTACAGCGCTTAATGATACAAAACACAGGGGAGATAACGATCCTGATTGTGGAAGGAATTAACAGGTAAACAATCTAACAGCTTCCTCAAAGTCAAAAAAGCCCAACGCATTCCCCAGATAACAACCTTCATTTGCTGAAAACAGAAGCAGACCAGAGCGGGTGGATTAAACCTCTGGACACATCAGCTGCAAAATGCAGGGTTCAGAGCAACGGCCAGGTGTCTAATGCTATGGTTTTCAAAATGAAACTAACAGTAAATGTTAAAGATGTTACAGACAGATATTACAACTTTAGTAATAGATTTGTTGTTTAATTTTAGCAGCAACAGGGATAAATCTCGTTTTTCTATTTTAAAATATAAAAACAATTTGATTAATTTATGCTACTTTAAATGTTTTCGTAACTACAGGGATACTTTGAGGCTGGGGTAGTTTTTTTTTTATCTCCTAAAGATTAACTGTGAGAATCTCATACCGGACCATTCTTGGTCTGAATTATGTAAAAATGTGTTGACTATTGTTGTTCTCCCTGATTCATTTTGTTCCAAGATCAAATGCAACAAATTCAATGTGAGTTTTCCTTTGTGTTGATGCTGCATTCATTTGATGCTTGACTTCCAGTTTAATTATCTTTAATAAGACTTCCTCCCAAAAAGAACAAAAGGACTTGTTAATTAAAATTGCCAACACAAAACCATGCAATAAACATCTTAATTATTTTTAATTGAGGTGCAGTCCTAATCGAATACATTAAAAGCTTAAACTGATATTTCTCCAAACAAATTATACAGAGCTTTTAATCTTTTAAGAACGGAAACAGGTTTTTGAATGACATTTAAATATCTAAATGAAATGGCAGCATAATTATTAGAGCTTAAAGTGTATTTTTATATCCAGAAAGACAAATAAAAACAGTAAGTTTTAATATTTTATGATTTTTAAACCTTAGTTACCTCTACTCATTTGTCTGAATCTGTAATCCCTTTTTCAAAACATGGCATATTCCCTACATCCATTGGAAGTGGTTCTTGTTTCAAGGTTATTTCAGTCAGGGCTGCTTTGTTTGTGTGCGTGTGTGTGCGTGTGTGGGTGTGAGGGTGCGTATGCTATGTCCCATTAAAAAAACATCAATAAACAACTTCAATCTGCAATAAGAATCCAGTATTGGTCTTTGCTTTATGTATTCACACATTCGTATGAAAAAAAAGAGGGTTCAATTTGGAACACATTAAAAATCTACCAACGACAAAATGAATGATCTTTGGGGTTTCTCCCTTTCCACTGTCGATGTGTTTAAATCTTTAATTTCATGTATCATTGAACAACCTGTCCAGACGAGCCAGCCCGGTGGAGATGACTTGGTCTGTGTGTGTTCATTGTTAGTTGGACGAGTATTTCCTCCCAAATGACGTTACGGTTTTGCTGGAATCACAGGAGAAAGATATTTTTTCTACACTGAAATAACTTCAAACCTCTTGGTAATGGAAGATACAAGACAAATGACCAGTCAGTGAGGCTGCAGCTATCCGTGCGTGTCTGCTTTCCTATTTTTTAAAAGCAGCGGTTGCATCTAAGGGTGAGAAATAGGTGACAAGCATATGTGTGTGTGTGTGTGTATGCACGCGCGCTGGAATGTGCATGTTAAGTTTGCATACCTACTTAAAGAAAGCTCAGTTACACACACACACACACACACACACACACACACACACACACACACACACACACACACACACACACACACACACACANTGCATACCTACTTAAAGAAAGCTCAGTTACACACACACACACACACACACACACACACGCAAACTCACTCATTCAGACTCGCATCTACAGAGCTTAAGAGCAGAGGATGGTAGGAAGGTGTAATGATGTGTGACAAGACTATGTTGGAATCGATTTGCTTTGGCAGAGAAAGAATGTGTGTGTGCGCGTGTGTGTGTGCGTGTTTGGGGTGGTGGAGGAACCACACCATTTTCTTTTACAACCCAAGAGCTTTGTGCCGCAATCCACTTACATCTCTGCTGTCAATACTCTTAAAGAGAGGTTGTAACTGAGAATTGTGAATCCTCAAAGAAACGGGGATGAAAAATACACTATTGACAAACTAATCCAGTGAAATGAAAAGAATGAAAAGTGATGCGCAATTAAACTAATTTATGGAGTTTGCATAAAAATGATTTGCATAATCTCTAACTTAGATATTTTTAAAATGCAAAACAGAATTATACAATAAAATAAGCATTCAGTAATACTGAAAAAAATTCTTCAAATTATAGTGCTTCATGGGTGGATTACATGCTGATATAGTATCGTGATATCATTTCTAAGAGAAATTACATCCACTGCTATTCTGTGCTTCAGTATCAATTCAATAGTTATTTTTGTCCTTGTTTTTTTAAGTATCATTAGTACACACTACTGCTTTACCTAGTTTTTCTTTTTTGTTTTTTTTGATCTAATGCAAGTTTTTAAGTTTGGCTAAACGGTCTCAGACTGAGAGTACTTCATATCAAAAGTTTATTATAGTATTTTCCTGTTGGCAAAATTGAAGAAATAGATCAAAGTCAGTTTAAAAATCTTCATAAAAGGTTACACTTTTCAGTGTAAAATTGGGATTTTATTGTGAATAAAAATACATAAAAAAAACTTTCCATGTATGATGTATCCATGTCCGTCTTCACCTATCTTAATCAAGTATTCAAATTATTAAAACCGTTTATGTGGTTTTGTGCACAAGATGTTAATTTAAATAATATCTTTTTTCTTTTTTTTTTTTTTTACCATGACTGTTCATATTGAACAGAGCAGCCCAAAATTGTTGAAAATTATTTTCATTCAATTAAAAAGTTTGTTTTAAGAATTGTATTAGGGACTTTTTAAAAGAAAAATGCAGACAAAAGAAATTCAAACTTTTTTGTAGATTCTATCAAAATTGACATGTCAGAAATAATCATAACCCAGAAATAATTCTTAATTGGCATTATAGCACTCAAACCCTTCTTATAATTGCTGGCCAGCTTTCTGCATGTTTCTACTGGTAATCCTCACGATTAAATCTCATTGAGCCTCCTTGGTCTTTAGCTCCCTCCACAGGTTTTCTATCACCCAGTCTACTTGGTTAGAGTTAATATTACCTCCAGTTAGGTGAAATGGCAAAACATGTAATAAATTGGAACGTAATTGTATATATCCCAGAGCTGTAAAATTTTAATCTTTGAACTAATAAAAAAGTTGGGGCAGTAATTTACTTAATGACTCCCAACAACCTTTTTTGCCCAGTGGAAAGTTTTATGCATGTGTGTTTCTGTCAGACTGCTGAAGGAAGTATTTGTGATTGTTCCAGTTTGCTGCCAAAGGTGGGTGACGGCTGAAACGTTCCAGCGTAGCAGCGTGTCAGTGAGCAGGAGACAGCAGCAGATTAGATTTAGCTTTGGGAAAATTGAATAGCTGTCGGGTTTCGTTCAGCATGGCTGGCAACGAGTTGAGCGAGGAAGGCGTGTAAGGCTGTGTGCTGATGGCTGCTCTCTAACCTCCCCTCATCCTCTTACCTCCTCTCCGGTTTCCCTCCTCCTCTTCCCTGCCTTTCGTTTACTTATTGAGGAAAGTGTGATTGAGCTCAATTTGACCCTTTCCCTGCTTGTGGAACGAGAGAATCTGGAAAGATGTGTTGACGTGTGCGAGTTGCATCTGAAAGAATGAGGAGAGATAAAAGTGAGACGGTCTTGTTACAGAGTTAATTACAGTGTTAGTAGACAGGAGAGCAGCAGGTTGCTCTTCTTTGATGTTCTAGCTGGCCACTTTTGGCCAACACAGACACCCACTCATAGTGTAATTAGTACTTTGTTGCAGAGGAAAGCCGGAATAAAGAGTCTGTGAATCAAACACCTTTACTACAGAAAACTCGGGTGGCAGGCCCTATGCTCCCAGATTAAATGACTTCAGTCTCTAAAGAGCTGAAATGCTGACAGAGTTATTTGTGGAATTTGACAGTCAGTAAATTTTGATAACTTCTTTAATTTGTCTCTTGCCTCACTGAACTAAGTTGATTTAGCAAAAATGAGCTCTGAACTTGTGTTAACAAGGAAGATTTTCATTTCACTTCCAAAAATTTCTACAAAGATGTGTCTAGCATCGGAACGAAGCTTGTACACACATCCTAACACTTCTTTTACTCTGCTAAGATGATAAATGTAAGCGCTGAAGTTAAATATCTGCCGTCATCTGTCTTTGGCTGTTCATTTCTGGATCTGCCTCTGCTGCTATTGGACTGAAGCTAGAGAATTTCACACACACTCACACATGTGCTGTCACAAATTTCTGTAATTATGACAGATCTTTCATATGGTGTGCTTCGGACTTTACTGCAACCATTCTCCAGACACTAAAAGGGGCGGGACGAAAGCCATTAAGCACATTAATGTGTGCAGCATTGTGTGAAGGGCTGTCTGTGACTTGCTGCTGTCCACATCAATCATCCAGCCACTTGTCTGAATCCAGCCTCTGTGCTGTAGGCAAAGATTTTACTTATGAAGAGATGAATTATAAGCAGATAAACAACATCAGACCTCATTACAGCAGCTCCATCAATCACAAATTTCACCTTGTCTGTCATAGATTCTGCATGTTGCTATCAAAAAGTTGCAAACACAGACTTAAATGTAGTTTAATAAGATTTCATGCAATAGAATAGACCAACACCGAGTGCATAATTGACAAAAGGAAGGAAAATCTATATGATTTATAAATGTTTCACAAGGGAATAAGCTTAAATTGGGCTTCACATTTGTGTCTTTTTAAACTTTGATACATTTACATGAAATCTATTGCAGTCAGTTGACTTCAGAAATACACTATGATCAAGACTTCTTGTTTGTAATGTACTCTCACTGTAACTATAGCTGTCTTATGAAGGCCTGTGAGGTTTGTTACAAAACATTAGTGAAAGGAAACAGTGTTAAAACTGCAACTAATTCCTTAGCTTAATTATAAAAAATGTCTTGTGTTGCATTTATTAATTTATTATATAAATATAATGTTAAACTAAAATAATAACAGCTGTTGATATGTATGCAGAACTTTATAAGCAAGTAAAGTCGTACAGCTGAGACTCCAGTCCTGACATCCAGAGTAAAGAGACGTTCAAAAGCATCGGGTTGTTCATGAACGTCAGTCACAGGACTACCCTGCAATCCAAAACCCAGATTAATGGAAGATCATAATGAATACAATATGTCAGGTTAATCTTTATTTTAGCCCAAAGAAAGTTCAATGAAAATAATTTTATTCTCAGTTTTATTATTTTATTCTTCTGGATGCTGTTAGTTAGCATAGCGTGCACCACTGCTCAGGCTCACCTGAAGCCTCATGTATAAAAGAGTGTGCAGCTTTCACACTAATAATTGAAAGAAGGACAAATTTTGAAAAGTGCGGCACACCAAAAAAATCCCATATTTTAAAACTGTGCACACAGACACACATACGTACCTGCACACTTTTCTTTTGTACAAGCCGATTTGTGTGAACTAAAGTGCAGCCGCTGATCCTCCAAAGACTGCATGTAAAGCAGTGTAAATATCTGTAAGGCCGCCACAACATGTCCAAATAACCATGGCAACTGTCCCTGCTTGTAGTTGTACAAGTAGTTCTAATAATAACACTTACATATCTTATTTAAAAGGCAGCTTTCTGGGCACTCAAGGTGACTTCACAACAAATAAAAACAATACATTTTTCAGAAATCATTCCAAATTGAAAGAGTGCTGATTAATCCAAGTGTTCACTTGTTTGAAAAGCAAAGTGTTTGTTCAGCCGGAATGAAATGCAGCGCCCCTCAGAGTCCTTTGTGGTGAGTGGGGAATGTGGGAGGAATCATGTGCTGAATCAGGCCAACTACATTTAGTAGGCACTTTTGTGCATAAGTTGTGCATTTAAAGAATGGAGATTCTTTCAAGTCACAAAGGCGCATTCGCAGAGCTGGCATATGGCTCTGCACTCATTGATCACTCTGGGCAATGAGAAGGCTAGTAAACCATCATCGACATGTCGCAGCAGATCAATATGATCTCTGAATACACGTTCCCTCTGAATCCTTCCATTGGGAATGTCTTCCAGCAGTGCCAAAACTCACAGTGTTCCATTTTTACACACACGCTAAACCAGCTACTGAGATGCAGCTTTTACACATGAAAAATCCTCCATCCTGACATATTTTGTAGTTGATTTGCTGATCTGACCTTGTTTTCTTTTTCAATGAGAATATATGTGCCCCACAGACAACATGCATGTCATGTGCAATTACTATAACATATTTACTTTTGACTGTGGTTTTGCTATAATTTTATTTATATATTTCTGCATGTGTGTTACCTGAATGTCACCATTTCCTCAGAAATTTGTGATTTTCACATTTCTTTTAGCAACTAAAAGATTGTTCCTAGCTTTACTTTGGCCCTTTTTAATTAAATGTTCTCTTATGCTGTTCTGTCTTTTATTCAAATAAACTAACTGACAAAAGTTGCATGACACAGTATATCTCAAGTTACCTTTATCTCTGCATCTGCCCTGTTAACTCACACACACACACACACACACACACACACACACACACACACACACACACACACACACACACGCACACTTCTCACACACTGCAATTTTGCTGCCAACACTAGCTCAGCAGGACAGTAGTGGCCCCACCTTTTAACCTTCACCAGCATTTGGCTCACTGTATCTGAAACATGAACCTGAATACAGCATGATGTGGCTAAAAAGCTGTGCGCCGTTTTTGATCAAGAAATGCTCCCTGAAAACATTTGAACAACAAAGTAAACAATTAATATGTTTACTTCCACTTTTCTTTCATTTTTTGACCACTAAACAAATGTTCTTATTGCTTAGCACCCTGCTTTAGGCCAGTGTACTGATGAGCCTGAAGTATTGCTGAGCAGTGAGAAACAGACAAACGATCACTTACATAGAGGAGGAGCCATATCGGTCGATGTTAAGCATTATTGATGAAATGGTATCATTTTACATGTGCTGTAACAGTATCACATAAACCTCCATAATAATATTTCATTCAGTAGGATTGTTATCACTGATGTGATGCCGAGTGACTTGTGCATTGGGAGAACTGGCTTCACCCTGAAAAAAATCACTGATTTCTATAAAAGGGCCAATTTAGTCCACATCATATTTGATATTTTGCTTCCGTGACCCAAACATGAATCAAGATGTAGAAAAAGGTAAACTTTTAGGAAAAAAAATGTTTTTATTGTAAATCTGATTAAGAACCAGTGATCTGTGGAGCAGCCAGAGAATCGTCTGGATGAGAACAGAGTTTAAGAGGCTCCGGAGGGTTACTCAAAGATTTACTATTTTTTTGTATCAACCTTCCTTGTAGCAGGAAGGTTACTGACATAGCAGGCTGAGGATCACAGAGTGGCTGAATGAGGCAGAGGAGAGGTATGTGGTGGTGAGTAGTAGATCTGGTTTTTCTTTCGGGTTAGTTGATCGCAAGAAGATGCAATATTTATGCGTCTTTCCAAATTGTAGTTTTTTAAGTTAATTATGTTTGGTGGCACATTATTAATCCAGAAGATTAGTGCTTTTCTTGTGGGTACACAACAGTTCAATCAAAATCCTTATATATTCTTCTACATTTTTATTGTATAATCTAGATGATTTTGTATATGTCAATTTACAGTGACTAACAATAAGTTTAAACTTCTACTTGAGGCCCAAATTAGTTGGAGAACAGTTCAGAAATTTTCAAGTTAAAAAAAAAAGTTTTGGCAACTCTCTTAAATTCCCTTAGTACATTTTGCCTTGTGTTTATGTAGAGCCACCATAATGTTTTAAAAAACAGAATTTCTTGAACCTGATTTTTCCTTTGGGAGGGAAAAATTAGCATTTGGTCCATGTATTTTAATGATTTCTGAATGCACATCTCTGATATAAATAGCTACAGTTAAAGAGCTTTAGGAGTTTCTCTAAGTACGTTTGACCATAGCTGGTGGGTTCATGGCATGTGAGGACAGTGAAATATTGCTGCCATTAGAAGGAGCTCAGATTTGGCATCCCCCCTTTTGAGGGGCAATGGGGCATACCTAACTGAAGCAGTGCACCATGTGACAAAATCTTCAGCACAGCTACCAGCTATGCGGTGCGGGCTCGTGTTTGTTTGTGTTAAAGTACAGCTGTTGTTCCACTGTTCCTCTCAAGAAGCCCTCGGGCAACCTTTTAACGGCGCACCAGCAGAGACGCACAGACGCACTCACAAGGACTTTTGATGAGGACAGAAATGAAGGGGCTGTGAAAGTGGCTTCAGTTATGTTAGATGGAAAGGGAAACACCTTTTTCATAAAAAAACCCTTTTTCATGTTTATTGAGAGACTGAAGAAAGTGTATGTTATTTATTGTGTCTTACTTATTATGTAGGATTGCTACAAATTATTTTGAAGGCATTTAACGGCCTATAAAGCACATGCCGTCATGTGCTTCATAGGGTTTTCTTTTTAGACTATTTATGTATGAAAGCTATTTAAAAAAAACTGAGATTAACCACTGTCTCATGGATCATGAATTTATAAAAGAAACCAGATTGGAATTGTAAGAAAATCACCATTGAAATGTAGTAATTACACAGGATGAAATGCCTTTGATAACAAAGTTACATGTACAAACATGTACCTATCGGATGGGTATCAGGTGCACCACCCAGGATTAGGTTTGAATAAATTTCTCTTATGTTCATCAGCTTGTCTGGATTTCACTTCACATTTGGTAATGTCTCTGCTATCACCACACCTACTACACAAAATCAGTAACAATGATGATAATGTGAGAGCTTTGAAATCATTATTTAGCAAGTTGTACCTGTCTAGACATAACAGATTAATAATCAATAATAGAACAGCAATTTTACAGTCTGACACAAAGTTACATTTTTGTTTACTAACTAGGGTATTTTATTAGTTGCATTTTTTATGGATTTTTACATTATTTTACATCCGATTTGCTTTTATGAAATGAAAACAATTTGTTTGTAAGAGATGAACAATGTCCATAGTGGCAGCTGTGACATATCACCACCTTTTTTTTTTGTGTCCAGAATTTCTCACCGTTTTAACTTTGAGCTTTGAAAGCTTTCTGACTGGCTCCTTCCAACAGTCTGCTTCCCTTCATCTCCCTTGCCTCACATTGATTCAGTGGTCTGGCGCAGTGCATGTGCCGTGTGTTCTCACCGTCCTTCCAGCTCATCCAAACAGCATTAATTACATTTCCTGACTTAACGATTATTTCTTTGTCACCGCTGATAGATTGTGTTTTGGTGCATAAGGCATTGATGAGGTGTGGTCAGTCAGGCAAAAATAATCTATGATTGTCTTTTTTTTTTTAAAGTGATGACTTGTTCTTATGCTTGATTAGCTTTATTTACGTTTAGCATTGTGTGTTTTACAACATGTGAGGAGCTTCTCTTCACTTTGAGACACTTGATTCAGACCAACTTGCTTTTGAGGCAAAGAGGACAAGCATGAAATTAATAGTTCCGCTTCATCTCCGGCCAGGATTTTTCTTTAAAAGAAACAGTTTTGCTGGCTTGGGGGTCTTCGCCGTTTCTCAGAGATTCTGTGATGTGATAGCGATTACTTGCTGTGGAATTTGGTTGACACCGACCCGCATATACAAATTGAGAGTCTATAACGGGTAATGCTGGATCAGTCAGACCTCAGTAGGTTTCAGACTCTGTGTATTCCCTCCAGATTTCTGCACAAAGACAGACAGTACTGACCAGTGACTGCCTTTGCGGCATGAAACAGAATTAACTTCAAGCACCTGACACCCCGAGGTTTTGCCTCTATTCTTTTCCTCCTCTTACCTCAGCTCCAGTTGTCTATCCGCCCCCTGCTGTCTCCTCCTCCATGAGTCGTGTTTGCTTTAATTACAAACATTGCTTTGGGGAATCTGTGCCCCTTCACATTAAATCTGGAAACTGCAAGACGTTGCTTTTCCACAACATACTTAGAAAAACCATTTTAAAGAGGAGAGTTTGAACTAAAGAAGAAAAGCAACTGAAACAAGATGGTGCTTTTTGTCCAGAAGAAAATTATTTCTTGTTGTCGATTTTTTTTCTAGGATTTAATTTAATAATTTAGCGGGGACAATTGCTTTTTTTGTGATTAAATTTGTAATGGAAAATTAAAAACTTGTACACATTTAGACTAAGGATGTCTCCTCCTTCTGTTCTCTTAGACCTACTCTTTGCTTAATTAATGCTGTATTTGCATGGACATATAACGCATACAAATTTTAGCTCTTTATCAATCAATCAATCAATTTTTGATTGAGTGTGAAACATCCAACTTTTCTGTTTCTAAGCCATTTGCAGTGATATGTTGCTGATCATTGATCAAAGATTAGTTGATTATTCCCTTGAAAATAAACATTCAGAGAGCTCTTTCACATGCTGATGGATTTTCCACTTTTGTCAATCAAGTGCATCGAAACAGAGAATTGATTTTTACCTGCTGATGCATACAGTCAGATGCGTTAAGTAATTTAAAAATGTTATAAAAAATTGTTTGGGTTTAAATAAATGTACAGAGTGGATTTTTCTAGTGGTCAGCCCAAGCCACACCATTGCAATAATCACTGATGTTGCACATTCATATGCCACACCTATGAGCTGGGATGGATTATCTTTTCATAGGAAACGTGCTCACTAACATCAATTTAGACATATTTTGAACAATATTTGGGAAATATTGGTCTATTGTCCGTCCATCCATCCATCCATTTTCTTACACCCTTGTCCCTTAGTGGGGTCGGGAGGGTTGCTGGTGTCTATCTCCAGCTAACGTTCTGTGCGAGAGGCGGGGTCACCCTGGACAGGTCCCCAGTCTGTCACGGTTGGTCTATTGTGTATATTGAAAAAGGTTTCCATGTTTGATTTCAGTTCATGACAATATAGGGGCAAAAACAAAAATTTCGAGTTTATATTTTTTGTTACATATAACCTTTCAAGGACTCTGCATCTCTGAGTCTAAGTGGTTTTACAGGAGTCCATGTTCTTGTCCTTTCTATTTTTGAGAGGTTTGTTCTCCCTTGGAATTAACTGCACTTTTGTTCATCAAATCACTCTCCTCTCTTTAGAGTCCAAGAATTAAACAGATGAGAACAAAACAAACATGGCTCCTTTTTATGAATGAAACACAAATAACCCAGTCTGAGAGGGACAAATCATATAAACATCATTCATAAAACAGCTTTTTGCAGAACATTTCTATATGCTTCCATCCTTTCTTATGCTAATGTTCCTCTTTGTTAAATAATAAGGAAGGCAGCAAGTGTCCATGTAATAAAACGGCAATAATCTTGTTTCTATTTGAGTCTTTTGCCATTAGAATTGTGTTAGAATTGTATTAGTTTTTTAATTAGAAGCTGTGATTATTTATGTGCTTAAAATACTTCTTAATTATTGAGTGAGGACATCCTTAAAACCTTGTGCCAGTACAGAGATTCTTGGAAGTGCTATTTTTGCAAGTGGATATACCCGTGTGTATGCAAATGAGAGAAAATAAAATTGTCTCACGAGCCAAACATGTTTGACAGAAACATGCGAGTGCATTTATTTTCTTATTTAATTTAGAATGTATTCATCAATGTCACTGAAAATAGAAAACCTGTTAACAGCTTTAAAAAAAACAAATAAAAGTCAATGTAGTGAGGACAAGACATGTAATCCTGTCCCATCTAGGAGTTGGATAATGTGTGAGCTTCTGCATCCTGCACAAGTTGGTGGCGGCTCAGTGATAACCGGGGTACCCCAACATAAAGAGCATTGCAGTAATCCATTCTGGAATTGATAAAAGCATAAAGAAAAGTTGGACCTTCAGGTCTGTTAATAGTTTCTACCCCAGAAGAAACTATGGACAACATTGTAGATCATGTGATTGTTAAGCTGCTGGGGTATTTCTCTCTTTCTCTCGGCAGATGCATGCTACAGATTCCCACTCATAACTTTTCTGGTCAATTGAACTGATCGCCTTGTGTTGCTATTTCAATTCAATGTGAATGTTTTCTATCCCCCATTGCTGATAAAAGGTGGTTGGATGTTGTTAGATATATGTCAGCTGGCTTTTCTTTGATGATGATTTGAAGTGAAGAGGGTAGCTTCTGGCTAATTGGGCCTGGTCTGTTTCAGTCAGCCTGACTGAACATAGCGCTGCAGACAGCGTGTGGTCAGTAGGATCCTGTTAGCGTCTCATTGAACACACAAACATGATCACAAACACATGACTACTACAGGCTGACTGCAGAAAATCTATGTTCTCTGTTGGTCAGTATGTGATAACTGTCAGTTTGACCAAACTATGTTGATTTAATCACAAAAATACTTCTTTAAAATTGTAAATATTATTAGTTGCAATTGCATCTATGTTTAAGTCCCTTTTAGAATTTGCAAAGGAAGCGGGAACAGGATGGAGAAAAGAGAATAAAGTGTGAAGCAGGAGATCCTAAAAAGGAGAAAATGGAAAATGGAAAACGGACTAAGAAAATCGGTGAAGAAAACTGTCAGACCAGTTCATGTTTGAACCGATACTAAACTGTCAGCTTTTAAAGCCGTCTACAGTGAGCCAGGAAGCAGGATTGCTTTAAAACCTGGATTTCTCGTCCCCGTGTCAAACAGCAGCTCCCAGTCAGCCAGTGGGATTAATGTTTCAGTTTTTCTACTGTTATGGTCTCTGTGATTTGGCGTGTGACTCATCAGCCAGTCACTTTGATTGGCTACAGCTCAGATATATTTGAGGCAGCAATTAATTAGCTGTTCTGATGAAGGAAGTAGTAAGGATGGTGAGAGAATCTAAAACTTGAAACTGTTTAAGTTGTTCAGAGGGATTAAAATGGCATTCTGTTTTATTCTTTTCTTTTTTTTTTCTTTATATATGTGGATCCTCTGAAGATTTTAAGGTGTTTGAATGTGGCATCTGAAAAGATTTGTCAGGAAAAGCACAGTCTTGGCAACCTTTTAAAGTGGCACGTATTAGCCACGGCTGAGCCATGGATGAACACAGAGGAGTCTCTCATGTTGAAGGTCCTCGACACTCTTGTGGCACACAAGTCTACACTTTTTACATACTTCACTTTTTGTTAAGTATGTCTGATGAATTGTGGAGATAAATAGTCAAAAAATGCTAAAATCATATGTATTATTTATGGAATATTTTATTTATGAATTATATTGTACAGATTTCAATTGACTACATTTCTGATCCTCATATAGGTCAATTGAGAATCTCAATAAATATGAAATATCATCAACTAGGGAAGTCTAAGTGAGCCTTTTGGGGACGATGAGTCATCATGAGTAATTTCTTACAGTACATCATAAAAAGATGATAGAAATTAATTTTAAAGCACTGATTGTGAAAGAATCCAAAAGTTTTCAAACTGCATACAAAATTACTTATTTGACTTATGTACCACTCAGATACATTTGCACACAGGCAAAAGACTGGAAATGCACCAAATTAAACTAAAAGTGAATTTAACCTTGCTGAATTACAATTAGGATTTATTTAGACTGTAATCAGAATCTGTCCATATTACTGAATTGGGTGAGATTTAATTGATTTGATGTTTAACTGGATATGAACTGTATCTGCCTTTAGGTAAGGTGATGAAGTCCAAAACGATTCATAGTAGATTAGAATTAGAATTAAAGTAATTTTAATTTACCCACATTGTAGTCAAAACCCCCAAAAGCTGAAAATTGGTCATGTGTTTCTGAATTTTTTTAAACAATTACATGAAATGGAAACATTTATCCTAACTGTAAGTAATTTAACATTTTGAGTGGAGTGACTCAGACTTCTGACTTGAAACTGTTTGAGAATTTGCATTTGGACTCAAATATCCAAATGCAGATACTTCTGATATTTAAATTATGAAAATATGAGTGGTAACAAGCCAAAAAAGCCTTATTAGACTAAAGGTTTGACAAATGTAATGGCAGTAAAGATGCTTTCTTCGATTGCTATAAAGTTTGTATACAATATTGAACATCCAGGGGTTTTATTTATTAAACTATGAATAAAAACAGAAAATACTTTATTTCAGATCCAGAACTTCCGTTGCAATGTTCTTAACATGTATTGTGCATTAATGCTTTGGATATTTATCAATAATCTGAAATAAACTGAGTTGAAGCCATCATTATCTTTCTGAGTTTTGTTTGCTTGAATACAGTCATCAATATTTGAGTTTCCTTTTTTTTTCCTTTTGTGATTCATTGTAAAACTTCTGCGTTTTAGTAAAGCAGTTTACTTTTCTCAGCTCACTTAAGACTTAAGTTATAGGATGTTTTATCTTGCTCTCTTTGTTTTATCATATATTACATTCGGCTACAATAATGGAATTTGTCCTTATCAAAAGCTTTTGTGTAAGCAAACACTACTCAATATTATGGATTTTTGCATTACTCAAACAATTGTTTAAGCTGCCTAAGTGTGTGATGCTGTTCCCTTATTCTTTTTCTCCTCTTATCTCCGTCTTCCACACTTTACTCTCTATATGTATTTTTGTTCATGAGTTGCTAAAAATATACAAAATGTAGAGTTTATGGCATTTACATTAGCATATAGGTTTTATGCATTACATATTACATAATATACTGGTAGATTTTTAGTTAAAGCATACAAGAATGAAACCTGTCCTACTGTAGCTTTGAATATATCAAAGTATATTTTGTTTTCATTTTGTTTACAGCCTCATGTACGTCTGTGGAAGGCTTGGATGTTGAATTAGCGGGACTTTATGTCGGTGTTTCCGGTTAAGGCCCCCGTTGAGCTGAGCTCCCCACTGAAGGTTTACAGTTGAATAATGTGATTATGTGTTCTGGAGATACTGGGGGCAGTGGTGTGTCATCAGTGCTCATTGTGCTGTAAAACTTGAAGCTGGCAGATAATTCCTGGTTTAGCTGATTGGTTTCATTTATATGTAGATTAGTTTGAAAAAAAAAAAAACTTCTCTAGTTATTTTCCACTTCAGAATTACTGATATTGTAATTTGAACACTCTAGTACTTATCACATTGTATGTAAACAGTGTTGTAATTTTGTTTTTGCCACTCTTGACTACATGTGTTATTCGTGAGTGTTCTGGCTATTGAAAAGTTGTGAGTTCAATTTCAGCTTTGACTCCAACACATGTGGAAGTGTCTTTGAGCAAGATGCTACACTGTGTGTTTACTATAGATTTGTATTTCAGTGTATGAACATGATTCTGTCAGTGCAAATGAATGAAGATGACTTGTAACATCTGTGGTGGGTTTGTATAGCCTGGTTAAAACCAGCCCTTTGTACTACACTTTGTTCTCGGGTGTTGAGAAACTTTTACTTCCTGGAGGCGTGGACTGTGAGTTTTTAAATTTTACCTAATTGTTCATGTTTTTCTGTGGTATATGGAGTCAATGCTATGAAGCTTACCAAATCACCTGCACAGTAAACAACCATCCTCCGCTGTGAAGATAGAAGTGAGGAGCCAAACGAGGCGGCTGGTAAAATATCAATTTAATATTTGGAAATGTAGCAAACAAAGGGAGAAAGCCCAGACTTTGCCTGTATGCAAGATTTGTATCAAGCGGAATATCATAGGAAGGCAATGGCCAGGCTAGTATGACTAGAAAAGCCCTCAATTATTTCAGTCTACTTGGTTACTACAGAAGCCAAAAGAGCCGTCCAAGCTATAAATTTGTCTGTTATTTTCTTGAGATTACAAGAAAATAATCTTGTTAACACAAGGAAATGAAAGTCATTGTCTTATGAGAGTGAGCTAAGTTTCTCCTTATCTATCGGATTTGCTGGGTTGTCCAAGTAGCTGACTGTGAAGCCTGCAGCTGAATCCTAAACGCTGTTGTTAAAAAAAAAAAAATCGCATTTTGATTTGGTTCATTTGTTGACTGGAATAAAAATGTTCCATTTCTTGAAATTCTTTTCATAAACTACATAGATATGCAGCATCATGGGCTCTCTACCTCCACAGCCACAAATAGTTCTGTTGAGATGCAAACATGAATTAAAGGATTACTTTTAAAGAGAGGTTCTGTGAAGTTATTGGCAAGATTTGGGAGGCAGTGTATTCCTGCAGCAACAGATGTATTTCATGATCAATAGCATTCTTCATCTGCCAACAGTTTACAAAAAAAAAAGTAGAATTTCTGTTGCTTAACAGTGGCAGTAATTGTGATCTAATAATCTGAACCTTCGTTTCTTTTTTCAGAAATACAAAGAGTTTGAGAGGGTGGTGAGGGTGGAGGAGATTGATGGGCTACGACTGGTGAAGAGGCTGGCTAAGAACATGGAAGAGATGTTTCACAAGAAAGCCCAGGCTATGAAGGTATACTGCATCTCCATGCCTTTCAGTCATTAACAGTTAGCAGAGCTTCTTCCCTGTCAAACATCTTTTTAAAATTACTTTACAACTGCTGGTATTTATTATTCTGTCTCAGTCCTGGATGAGTGGCTGAAAGGGTGGGTATCGGCACCTGGTACTATTGAATTTGTATTATTTTACATTCCTTTCCAGATGTCTGCTTCCATTTTCCAGAGAACTAAAATAAAATAATGTTTTATAATGCAGCCAGTTTCAAATTTAGCTATCCCTAAACAATATTTTGTTGACTTTCCATATCATGCCTTTATTTTAACATTTTAATCAGTAATTTGGTTTGGATTTTGAATCAATAATCTTGGTTGGACTAACTAACTGAATGCACACACATAAAGAAAAAACAAAAAACCGATTTAAAATGGGTGTTGTGATTCTTAATCTTTCTGCTTTACGTTTTTGCAGGAGCTATAGGTTGTAAACAAGTTGTGTGTCCAGAAACCCCAAAAATCTGAAACGTGGCCACATACTATACCTACTCTGAAAACTGAAGCCAATTTCAACCTCATGCTGTCCTTCAATTTGTGGTTTATACAAGGAGCAGACTGCTGACTTTAAACAGTCCAATATTAATATATTTAATTCAGTGTTTAGAATATGCAGAAAAAAATCTGTGAAAAAAATCTTGCAATTGGAGTTTTGTAAAAAAAAAAACATATATATATATATATATATATATATATATATATATATATATGCATATAT
>CAEGAF010008495.1:0-12335 GCA_903067075.1 Micropoecilia bifurca
CAATATAAAACCACTACTTTTATAAAGTTTGAGGTCTCTGGTGTCCAACAGGACTTGAAATGCACATTCCTCATGCCCGTCTTTTTTTTATACAGAGCCTTTTACATGCATGATGTCAGCCCGCCACGGGGCGGGCAGCGACTGCATAGGGTATTAATAATTGATTTGATTTCTCTTTAATTGTTTCGCTCTACCCAATGCAACACATTAATACTTTATGTATTCTCGGGAAATACGTTTTAAATTGTATAAAATGTCAAAGAGCCGTTTTGCGTTTGCACCTGTCAGCCACCGTAGTTTGCAGCTGGATGATGAATGCGGTTTCGCCCAGTGCCGCTTGCTAATCGTTTGCACCTTTCGGTTTTATTACATTGGTTAACCCAGGTAAGAACTTTTTTTTTCTTTTTTGCTAAGTCACAACTTTCCACAAATTCAGCTTGATGTTGAACGTAGACTTGTTTTCTTGTATGCACAGAGTTGACAGAGTGTAACATTCCCTCCCTATTAAACTGAATTTATGTGTTATATGTCTATTATTCCGGACGACAGCTTTAAGAAAGTTTAAACATTTGGTTCACGATACTGGAGTACAATGCGTTCACTAGGTATTTGTTGGCTGTAATGAAGTCGCTTCTTTAATTGAATATATGTTGCAGCTGTTAAAGTTGCAATTCTTACCTTTTGTGATTTCTAGAGTCCAAGTTAAATTGAATGTTGAATGATTGTCATTTTACCACCATGAAAAAACGGCAGTTCACATAAATCTAATACAATTAAAACATGAAATGTACATTAAATGCATGAGAAAGAACCTGGTCAGTCAAGTACAGTAGCTGTAACACAATGATGAATTCATACAGTTTTAGTTTTTTCAGTGTAGTAATTGCTTATTCTTTTTCAGATGTTTTTGTTCCATGTATCATATTTATCCTGCCAGTTTTGTTAATGATCGAGTCGCAGTTTGTGCAAATAAACATTGATGTTGTAGTACTGATTGAAATTCACACTGAATCCACTAGGCTGTGCAATTGTGTTACAGTAAACCAAATTTCAGAAGTACAGAGTAGGTAATATTATTATCCATCTAGGTGGGACTTTGCTTTACTGGCCAACATGTTCACCATATTGAATTTTAGTCTAATTCCGTTAACTTGCCTTCTTCTGTACTACATCTTAATTGTCACTCTTGCCTTTGTTTTCTTCTCCTATTTTTCAGGTACTGTTCTTTCATAAAATGTTTGACCAAGAAACGTAACATATAGTAGGGATTGAGTTGCAAATCCGTTGGAAGTTGCTACAGGTAATATAAAGGCATTCTGAGCTTTGAACATCTTGTGGAGAACCGTCCAATCCATCATCTTCGAGTATGAGTGAATGGCATAAATGCAAGCCTACCAAAACATGGCTACCCACCTAAGCCAACAGGCTGGGAAAGGAGAGAGTTAGAAGCACATGATTACCCTGTAGGAGCTGCAGAAACCTACAACTTCTGACAACTAATATTTCCGCAAATATTGGGTTTATAAAAAAATTGGCAAGAAGAAAATTGTTATTGAAAGAAAGTCATAAGAAATTCAATTTGCACTTTGCTATAAGCCATTACTCTGTAAGAGCGTGTTTTGGTCAGGTGACACCTGGTGGTGCCTGAGCTTGAGCTACTCCTAAAAGAAACATGAACTCAACTTTTACACCTGAAAGTTGGCAGACATGACATGCAGCAGTAATTTTGTAGGTGATTCCATAAGTATTCACAAAGTTTTAACAGTACTGAGAGAAGTTTTTTTTTTTTTTGGCTTGAACACGTAAAATGTGTCCAGAGGTATTAATAGTTTTGCAAGGTTCTACATGTCAGCTGAAAATGCAGAACATTTGTTATCAAATGAGTTTGTCTTCGTAAATGACTGACATGTGGAAGTCCTGCTCTGCTTCCCGTTTGGGAAAGCTGTGTAGGAGTTTCAGAGAACTCCTTTGTTTTCTTTTCCTTTGAGCTGATAAAGACCTATTGAATCAGGGATTTTTTTTTCCACCTGGCAGATCAGAATGAGGGGACAAAGGTGAACGATCAGGAGTTTTCAAAGTCCTGAGAAACGGACAAGAGACAGGATGAAGAGATAAGTGGACATAGCCTAAAATAGTCTAATTGAGGATGCGTTATCATTGTGAGCATTGTGCTGACATAGATTGCACTGGCCAAGCAGCAGTGTCGCTTTCTGCCAGATCTGTGCATCTCTATTAAGTAAGGCTTTGATTTTGGTGCTTTCTTGGTAATCGGGTCAACTGGTAATCAGGATTAATTTTGAAAGTTCATCCTTGGGTTACTAGTACATTGCTGTTCAGCAACATGTTCACGCAGTGTGATGCAGATATTGCTGTTGTGCCACATTTCACCTCGAGGTGTTTTAAATCAGGATGCACTGTAATCTGGATTATTGCTGCATTAACTCGACGCTGTATTGTTTGTGTTTTCTGTGGTATTAAACACATTTGCAGATCATTTAACCTGGGTACTAACTGTTGGATTGTTGTCGTTGCTGCTTCCTCTGAAGTCGAGGTCTGCTGATGTTTTTAATCCCTTGCAGATTTGAATCAATATGAATCTGAATTATATTCTTTAAAATAAATACTTCAAAATCTCCTTGAACATAATCCTGAAGGAGTTTTATTGTTTAATTAAAATATGTCTAAGCTTTTGAAGAAAACATGAAAGCTCTTATTTGCCTATTAGAGACATTAAAGGAAAAATCTGTGAACAGTGTACTTTGGTTTAAACCAACTTTTGCTTTCACAAATGATTGTTTTTAATGACTATTGCAAATGTAAACAACACCATGAACGTCTACTGGAGATGTACTAAATACTTATGTTTTCTTTTAAAAATACATAGTGTACTTTTTACAGTATTGGAACAAATATAGCAAATATGCAAGTAAGAGTTGGTCTTTTGGTACAGATTAATTGCTTTCATCAGAATTTGCTAAGGCATAAAATAATGAGGCAAAGGAGAAGAAAACTGAGATAAGAAATGGGGGGAAATGTAGCCTGCAATCGTAAAAGGTCATTTAATCCAAAGGAAATCTGATTTGCGGTACGAAATACTATCCAATGCTGACCCATGCCAAGGTCTCATGGGTTCTTGACAATCCTCCTCCCCCTTGCAGCCCCTGAGTCTGTGTAACACATTCAGATTCATTAGACACAAATATGGTGCCTGTCCATTCTTTCAAATTTGTTGACGGAGCTGATTCCCAGTGTTTTTAAAATAATCCTGGAAGCTGTAACTAAACCGACCATCTTAACAAAAAGTATTCTTTTGGGCACATTTAGGATTTGGAATCTACACAACAAACGTACAACAGGAGTCTGAGAGATTATTGAGCCTTTCTACTACTTTAGCCCAAAATAGATTAACAGATTTGCAGTCCCATAAACAATGTTACACGGTTCCTCGTTGTGATTCCATTTCCATCAGATATAATCTTTTTTCAGTTTTATTCTGTGTTATCTCACAGGAGTATAATATCTGTGTATGATTCCTCCCTTGTGCCTTCTACATATTTCCACAATCTTCCCAAGTCCTCAGCCACTGTTCTTGTCTAGAACACAACTGTGGATGCATCTTGTAATTATATGCTGTATGTTTGCACACTCAGGCATGCACAAACGAGTATCGTGTTTCTTCCTGTCCTGTTTATTGAGGGTGAAATCAACCCGTCCACACAAGAGGCACACAGGCTCTGTCCAAGATGACTTGTCTTACAGTTTACCTCCGGAAGCCCCCTGGTAACTCTCCTGAGACATCTTCTTTAGTCATCAACTCATATGGTAAGACTCATTTTCTTTCCTCAGGTTTTTTTTAATGTAAATTATGTTGTCAAAATTCTGTGCTTGTTGTGTGAACTTTGCAGAATAATTGTGTGAATCCAAAAAATGCAAGACTCTTCAAGGACATTTCAGTAAAATATGTATCTTGTTTCTGTGTATGATTCATTGAGCGTTAAAGCCATGTTCTCCATGTTAGGTAAGCTCTTGTGTCATGAAGACCTGATGCTGACGACACATAGTCCTGCAGTGTGTCTATTAGGATGAGAATCGTATCCCACACACAACTACTAGTAGAGTTGAGTGGAGTGACATCTTCCCTGGTCTGGTAATGAGGCCTCTCCTCTTTATCTGGTGATGCATTGAATTATTTATTGAGGGTATTATCCAAACCAGGGAAGGGTTGCACCTTCACTGTTTACTGACACTGAAGCCTCATTCATAATCTAGTATTTATCAGGAGGGATAAATGAATATAAATAAGGTATTATAGAGGTGTTGCCACATTACAGAGGTTAATTTGGGTATTTTATGCATGGGCTGTTTGTGTGAATGTGTGGGGAATAGGTCAGGGGTTAAGTTCTGACTGTGGACCATAATTACTTGAGCATTCTGGTTCTAGAAATATTACAATGAAACTACTCATTTTTAAAAAATGAACATTTATTTCTATATATGTTTATTAAGAAAACATATAGTGCAGAGTAAGTCTTTAATGTTCTGGCATTTCTCCAGAATGACCCAGTGAAGGAACTCTATTGCTGTCCAAGCTTCAGGGTTTATAGACATTAGAAATCACCTATCTTTTATTTCTGGCTTCAACATTACTGATAATGAAAGTGTCTCGAAGAAATCTGTGATTGGAGATCAACCTCAAGATATCGATACTACTGTGAAAGCATTTCTGCAGCCTTTTACATGTTTTTGCTACTCATCTGGAACTCAAACATAGGACTGAAGATGGGGATTTAGTTCTAATAAAATTTCCTTCATTTACCTGTCATTTTTTAAAATTCCCATTTAGAAGATTCAAAAAGGAAGGCTTACTTAAATAGGAACTCATTCCTATCTTGAAATGGCTTTTATTTGTTTTAGAACATCTGGTACATACTGTACAATTGAGCTGTTCATGTTCAGTCTAAAAGTCTTAGTTTCCCCTCGCCTAAACGTGGGATTCACTGTTATCTTTTATGGTTAGTGCAAACTGGACAAACAAGTGAACACCAGCATTTATCACAAACAAATCCTTGTCCAGAAATGTAAATTATTATATTACTGTCAAGATCAATTTTACTGCCTGAAATGTTTAAACGTCTAAAATGTATGACGCCGTTACGAAATGCTTGCTCTTTCCACTTCAGTCCTTATTTTAGTCCAATTTGACATGTGGCCTTTAAAAACTGGGTCAAGTTTTTCTATGAGCATTCAGAAAGCTTTTGTTTGGTACAGTGTGCCTGTCGACCCCTAAGAGCATTTCCTTTTGCTGCCAAGAAGTAATTTAGAGCCTTAAACCGAGTGAAGACCTAATGTTATCTCCTCCTCTGGGGATTTGTGGATTCTCTGTTGTGTATCTTCTCTGATCTAGAGTGAATCTCTAGTCAAAAGTATATGTTAAAGTATTTGTTTATTTGACAAACAAACCAACCCAGCAGCTGTTCAGACAAGAGCACAGAAAAGATTATAGTAGTTATTGCATAATTATTCTTTTTTTTCTGCTGCACATTGCTTACACCATCTGTCAAAATTTCCTTCTCTATACAGGGGCATCTCAGTCTTTCAGAATATTATTTAAAATTTTATCCATCCCAAGTTGCTTTAGTAGCAAGGTTTAATTTGTCTGTATTGTTGCGACTCCATTTTTTCCTTCCTTTTTTGGTGCCACATAGACTTTCTGTTGGATCCAGATCAGGTGAGTTTGCTTGTCAAACAGGCATTGACACTTTTGATAGTGTGTACCAAGTCCTGCTGGAAAATGAAATCAACATCACCATAAAGCTTGTCAGCAAAAGTAAAACACAATGTGCTCTAAACTTTTCTGGCAGATGGCTCCCATGACTAAAATGAACCAAGAACAACAGATTACAGGCTCCCTAAATCGTCACCGACTGTGGAGACGTCACACTGGACCTCCAGCAACACGTCCTTCAGACTCTGCGACTTAATTTCTAAAATCTGCTTTGGTCTGAAAAGAAGACCTTAGAGCAGTGGTCCCCAACCCCCGATCCGTGGACCAATTGGTACCGGGCCGCGCAATAAATAATTAAATATTTCCGTTTTATGTATTATGTAAGTTTGGAGTATCTTTTATTTTGAAAATCCTTTAACCGGATACTCTCGGTAAATTTGTGTGCCAACACCGAGCCACAAGCGGCAAATTCCACAGAATTTTTTGACCCTCCATCGATCACCCCCCACCCCCGCAGTCCGCAGCAGAATTGTCCGAGTTTTGACCGGTCCGCGGTAATAAAAAGGTTGGGGTCCACTGCCTTAGACCATTGAGCAAAAGTGCAGTAGCTCAGGTTGGCCGGTTCTGCCATGATTAAAGTGCATAAGTATTGATAAAGCCCATGGTATTGTTAAGCATGCCAAGTTCATCTATCAAAGGCAGATGTGCAGCTTCCTAGATACAGCTGCTGTAAGGGACTCAAATTATCCTCTGCTCTTTCTGTTAAACATACTGGCATCTGACATACAAGTGTCTGCCTTCGTGGATTAAATGGAGAGAATAAATTTGATCCAGTGCCCTGATTAAGTAAACCTATACGAACTGGGTTTCAGTGGTTTTGGACGCCTGCATGGAAGAGGATGAGTTTTTTGGACGTTATCTGAAAAGCCTGTTAAAAGAAATTCAAAGAAGAGAAGCGAGGACACCTTGTGTGCCTCTCATCAAATCTCCTCTTTGTTCCACCCTGGATCAAATGGGATGAATTGGCACTCGCCCCAGATGAGAACTTTTAAATCCTACACACAGCAGTTTCCCAACTTTTCAAACAGCCTCCTGTTCTTGGAGAAAAGGGTTCAGAACAGGGATTAACTCTGTTTTTTTTTTTTTCCCTCTGGTTCCTCTGTGATAATGGCTGGGTAAACTGTCACATAATGACTGCCGGTGTCCCCTGGACTGGCTTTACCGGATCCTTTTGGGGTAAAGATTTTTTTCAAATGTAAATGTAACAAATCAGTATGAAAGACAGAAGACAGAATTAGGGCAATGTGTAAGAGAGACACACATACGCAGGAAAATTCCCACCATAAGATGTCTCCCATTCCTAACCATTTGATTGGTGATTATAGTTAAATTATGTTTAATTTATTCAAAAGCTGTCTTTTATTGCATTCTACTTATTAAGTTATTAAGCAAAAAAATACCCAGAGATATCTCTGGTTACTGAAGCGTTATAATATCCATCCTGTATAGATGAACATTGTAGAGATGGACTGGTGCCAGCAGAACCATCTCCTAATCAACGCAGAGAAAACCAAGCCACCACATTGGCACTGGTGAACATCCAGCAGCGCACTTATACTGAGATCGTGGACTAACCATAAGTTGGACTACAGCATTGGAGCCCTTTACAGGAAGGATCAGAGCAGACTCTTCCTGCTAAGGAGGCTGAGGTCATTTGAAGTGCAGGGGGCGCTCTTTTTAGAACTTGAGATTACAGCAGTTTATCTGTAGCTGTGAGGAAGCAGCTGGATAAACTCATCAGGAAGACCAGCTCTGTCCTCGGACTCTTTCTTTCCCAAACTGGAATGATGTTGTACAGTTAAAAAAACAAAAAACAGTACAGTGAAAGGTATTTGGCGCAGGCATTAGCATTTTAGTATGTGTATGTCATGCTGGGTTAAAGTTATGTCGGAACTCTGAACAAGATTTGACAGCGTTCTAGTTAAGAAGTCAGAATTTCAACATGGCGTCGCCCATAAACGAGATCTGCAATAGTTCTTACAAACATCATTTTATGCTTTACTTTCCATAAGCAATTTTAATTTGTTTAGTTTAGAGTTGCAGGCATTGATTTTACATGTCTTGTAAAATGATATGTTTCCACCACATCTTACTACTGTTGATGTGAGGAGCAGCCATATTGAAACACAAAATCCAAGATTACAAGTCCTAACAGTGGGTAGTCGAAGTTGCTCTCAGTTTTCCTAGTGGGAAATTTGATTTAGGAGGGCGGTCCAGTTGATGTTTCTGACTGGAAAGTTGGTATTTTCCACTCCTGAGTACAACTGGAATGCAACATTAGTTTGCTGAAACCCTAATTGATGTGTTGCATTCAGTGACCTCTAGAGGGTCTCTTATGGGATGATGGTTTCTTCCTTTTGTCTTTTAGTTTAGTCCTTGTCTGCTTTCACACCTTGATGCACAGCTGAAGTCACGTCTTCCCTGTTTTAGGACCACATAAAATCTTCAGTTACTGAGTACCATTCTCCTTCCCCTTGGTCATCTGTAATGTGGTTGACTGTGAAGCTTAAACCTATGTACTGAGAGAAACTCTGTGATGGATAATGTTTCCTGAACTATTTCATTTCCTGTTTTAAATGGGAGCTTTGGTAAGAATTCTCTATTTTCTTGTTTTCTGCTGTTTTGTTTCCACATAGGGAGCCTAGGTATTGTACTTTTTTTTTGTTGGATACAGATTTTTATTTTCAATCACAAGGGGGGGGATTTGTGTTTACTGACATGACCTTAGAGAGACCCTGAAGTTGCTCTCATTCTTTTTGTCAAGTCATGTGAAACCCTGAACATGTGAAAATCAATCACTTTTATGCTGAGCTGGGATTTGTTCAATTGTTTTACATTGTTTGTTGCTATATTTATTTTGAACATTTTGTGCTTCAACTTGTTCCTCCTAGACTTCCATTAAAAGCTTCTTTCATAAGATAAGTTTGACTGCCCTCAAAGGCCAAAACAAAAATTGAAATATAAATGTAAAATCAGTAATTAGTCGAAGTAGGAATTAGTATATCTGTGGAGAAAACAAATATTCCCTAGTTGACACTCAAGATTTTTTTAAAAATTGAGTGCCTTACCAGATTATTAGGTTTCTCATATGAGTAATCAGTGTTTCATATAAACGGTAAATGCCCAACCTAACCACAAGGAACCTGCAGGGGTCAGAACAGCCTGTCTTCATGCACATCATGACTGATGCCTCTGTCTTATCTGATATTCCTCAGATGGTGTATCTCATCCTTCCAAAACATCAGGACCTGCTCTTACAGATCACCTTCATCCTAAAACAAAAGCTTGTTTTTCTTCTGATGTCTGGTTCTGATGGGACATATTCTAGTTGACTCCTCAAATGGCTCATGTTTCTAAGACAGTAGTAGGATTCATCTGCGCTCAGACTGAGGTTAATCTATGGATATTGTTGTTTTCTGTTCCATGATATCCCATAATCCTATTGTGGTAGCGCTTGTCTCTATTTCTTACCTTTGAATTCCCATGTGAGGGGAAAAAATATTTCCAAGAATTTAAAGGGGAATGAATTGTAAAAGTACTGACATTCAGTGTTGTTACTGATCTTCTTGACACAGTTTTTAAAGAAATGCTAAAGCAACAACAAAAAAGTCCAAATATTTTTTGTTGCCCAAAGTAATTAATCTTCAAGGGCTTTGCTCTGTGATATTCAAAATTTCATTCAATATTTATCACTCGAAGCACTTTAAATATCTTGCCTCCTGTTAGTCTTTTGCCAGCCTCCTTTGGCCATTTTCTGTTGACTATATGACAAACAAGTTAGGTCAGCTACATTTGAGACTGCTTCATGACATCTTTTGTGCGAGGCATGTCAAGACCAGGAAAATCTTTCCAACTGTGTTTTCTCTTCTCACAAAGTTCCTTCACTACTTTCAAATCCATGCCAAGTTCAGTGTGGGAAGGACAAACATCCCTCGTACCCAAGCTCTGAAGTGCCAGCAGCAATATCACACAGCAGGTCTCCTTTATTTTAGCCGTAGACTGTGCTCTGATAATGAACAGGATTCATTTAGAGCAGCACAAAGCCAGTGTTAGCTGTGGCCATGTCAACATGGTTAATAAGTCTCCTACAGTTGTCAGCAGGACCGGGAGGGATACAGGAAAGACGAGCAGACTTGAAAAAGTGAGCTAGAGGTGAAGAAAGGGGCACTTTAACAGACAGTGGACACAGACTGACATGCATGCAGTATTCCTTCTGTGTTTCCAAGCCTTAGGATTAACATTTTAACCTTGACCATGGTCTAATGTTCAATTGTGTTCTCAAAACCGAGAGGATTCAACTGAGTCACACAAGATGTAGAACAGAAGATTGCTCAGCAAGGAGGTGATTGCATTAGCTGCAACAAAATAGTTAAAGCATTACTGATCTCCATTTATCTCTGGCCTTATCAAAACAAATTGCTACACCAATAACTCCAGGCATTTTAAGTCTAGTGCTCCAAAACACCATTTCAAAAGGCAATAGTCTTTCCAAAACTGTCTAGTAGTGACTCTCTGTGCACACTATCACTGAATGATGCATAAAAGACTCAATACAATAAAATGGTGGGTATAAATGTAGCAACAGTATTACTTTAAATAATCACAGTGGCTCAGTTTATCCCATTGGTTTTTCTGAAGTTGTTTTTAAAGAGTTTAGACTAATGTGTTGCTCATTGAACATGTTTTAGGCCACATCAAGCAATCCACCTTTTTAAAAGGAGCCTCAAAAGCTCACTTTGTTCATCCATCACCTAGCATTTATATAGCACCAAAACAGGAAGTTGTGGTCAGCACAAGGTTTATTAAATTGATTTACCCCTCCTTATGTAGTAAGTATAAACTTATCTTACTTGGAAAGTTGTAGTTTGACATTCAAAATGGCTGCAATTCATAAAAATTGTCAAATTTGAACATTTTGTGTAGGTAACACACAAAGTAGTATGCTCTACTCCTGTTTGTGGACATGGATAAAATGAAATATGTTGCTAGAAATGTTAAGTTGCATTGCAATGAATAGATATCACCATAAGTACAGTCACTGGTAAAAAAAAATTGAGCGCATTCTCCCAATGCGAGAAGAGAAATAAATGCCAATTAATAAGATATGATAAAGGGTCAGATAGATCTGTTTATCCTTTTAAGTCTTGTGGACACCTCCCATTGAATTGTCCATTGGGACAGTTTTTATATGAGAGAATAAATTTAAGACGATGTCACAATGATCTTCAGCAAAAGCTGTTCACTGCTTTATAAGAATGCAGTGTAAAACATGCATTATTTTACTTCAGTCTATATGTAATTTACAAAATTAAATGTTTTAATAAAGCTGAAATTAGACTTAGTCTGGTTTAGAAGGAAATGTGATGTATAACATCTGTCAGGCTGTCCTAAACCCTTTTATTTTGTTTTTATAGGTCAGCTCAAGCTGTCAGTCTTCAAAGAGCGTGAAATACTCGTTGTCAGCGGTGAGTCATCTTAAAGGCTGCCCATATGGCGAGAGCCTGCTTTTGTGCATCACATTGAAAGCAGTGTACTACATGTTCCCTCTTCATACTTTGTTTTGTGAATGTTTTCAGTATTATAGAAAATAGACTAAAGTCTGCAAACATAATTTGCTGAATGTAAATATTAAATAACAGATTACTGTTCAAAGCACAACAGGAGGCCATTAATGATAAAAAGCTTAGTTGGTGGTACATTGATTCAACAAGATTGTTTATTTTGGTTTCCCAGCAACCAACCTGGACACCCTTGTCTTTTTGTGTGAGATTCTCTATCTAACCACTCAGCGTCCTTTTTCTTTTTCCCCTCCTGATTTTTCTGCTTCCGTTTCATTTCTCAGTGCTAATCATTTTAGTAAAACAGAGAAACTGTAATGCATATTAGCTCTTGAAAATAGTGTAAATATAACATAAAGACATGCTACAAAAATATTGGTATAACTTGTAACTATATTTTTATGCACAAATAATTTAAAAAACCAGATGGTATTTGTCTCTATTGTTCAGAAATCGCCAAAATGCCAGATCATTTGCTAACATAAAATCTAACATTTTGTAAGAATCCTAACTATTATTGTACAGGTTTTTATGTACAAAAGCTGCAGAAACAAGCAGGAGCTTGAGTCGCACAAAACACACCTCTTTTCTTTATGCAAGTATCCTGTACTTGGATAAAGTAAGTACGTGTCTCAGTAAGATCTAGAGAAACTCATTTTTGCATTTACTGTATTTTTCAGACTATAAGCTGCTACTTTTTTCCTACGCTTTGAACCATGCGGCTTTTCTGTTGATTTTTCTTCAACAACCAGGGGGCTCTTTAGCAGGAAGTGAATCATTGGAAGTCAAAATTGGAACTCAAAGAAGAAAATGCTAATTTTCATTTAGAACAATCACATTTATTTGTCTTGCCACGTTTGTCTTGATTTTTACCCAGGAAGCATTTTGGCTAAACCGTGAGTGAAACAGCCATTGGGGTTGACTAGTATATATACCATTGGGGAAGGTAACTTTAACATTAAATACACCTTTCTCAAGACGTAGCGGAGGGC
>CAEGAF010008502.1:0-13504 GCA_903067075.1 Micropoecilia bifurca
TGAGGATGAATATCGATTTTTTTTTTTTCTAGGAAAGAAAATATTGATATATATCGCGATATCGATATTATTATACAACCCTGGAAATGAGACGAGCAGCTGAATTTTGAACAAATTGTAATTTATGCAGAGTTTTCTGTGGCAAACCAAAAAGTAGAGAATTGCAAAAGGTTTGTTGACTGGGCGTTTTGTGTCTTTCTAACGTCTTGTTCAGGGTGAGGAAGCTGAAGGAGACTCTGGTGACGCTGCAGCAGCTGGATAAGAACATGAGCAACCTTCGCTCCTGGCTTTCTCGCATCGAGGCCGAGCTTTCCCGGCCCATCGCCTACAGCGTCTGTCATGAGAACGAGATCCAGAAGAGGCTCGCTGAGCACCAGGTAAATTACCTCCACAGGTTATATTTAACTGTTTGGATTTTGTTTCACTTCCTAAATATATTATTTTCCTCACTTTCGTTTCCCCCCTTCGTCTTTAGTGTTAATATTTCTACATCTTCCCTCATTTTGCTGCTCATTTCTTCCCTGTTTATCATTAATAATTCTCATCTTTTGTTTGCTTAATGTTAGGAGATGTGGGGTTGTTGCTCTTCAACTTTATTCTTTAGTCCACGTGTGTCAAACTCGAGGCCCGGGGGCCAAATTTGGTCCGCCGCGGCTTTTTATGTGGCCCTCCACATCACAACAATAAGTCCGTCCAGTTTTCACAAAATATGTAAAATTCGCATAGAATCAACAAATGCCCACATTTTTTCCGATTTCTCAAAGTGAACAAAAATGTTCTGCCTCAGCTTTATTCGATGTCAAGTTAAAGTCTGTGATTAATAAGGCGAGTAACAAAAAGACATACATTAATGGAAATGTCTTAAAAATTTCCTACAAATATTTCTAAATTTGCATCACAAAATCTGTGATTTTGATTGGAAAACAAAAGAACAATCTGGAAATCCTGGAGGAGCTGATCAGTGTGAAAAAATGTCCAATATTTAACTTCAAGAAGCACAAACAGCTATTTCTTCATGTTTCCAACAGCTTAATTGGTTTGCTCAATACATTCTGGCACATTCAGATGCTTGTTCTGGCCCAAAATGCAACATGAGTCTGCAGACTGACGGTCTGGCGTCGTGTGTGCAGGACCTGCAGAGGGACCTGGAGCAGCACAGCGAAGGCGTCGCCTCCGTCCTCAGCCTGTGCGACGTCCTGCTGCAGGACGAGGACGCAGCCGGCGGCTCGGCGGCGGAGAGCGACTCCCTGCAGGAAACCAGCCGCAGCCTGGACCAGCGCTGGAGAACCATCTGTGCTCTGGCTCTGGACAGAAGACTCAGGTAGCTGCAGTTGGGTTGACATGAGCTCTGGTGCGGTTTGAATGAAAATGTGAATGTAAGCCGCTCCTAAAGCATGAAGCGCACTGCAACGCAGGGCATTCTGGGTAAATTAAGCCAAAACAATGTTTTGGCTTAAACATTGTTAACGCAGCAGCACAGCTTCTCACAGGAACCAGGAAGCAGGACCATATAACACCATCTTTACACTGGCTGCCTGTTTTTTATTGAATAGATTTTAAGATTCTTTTGTTAACTTTTAAAGTTTTACATGGGTTCCCCCCCCCCCTTATCATCGGGACCTTTTAAATTTCCAGTCTGTGTCCAGAACCTTAAGATCTAATAATCAGTTATTATTTACAGTTCCTCGAACTCGACTTAAAGGAGATGGAGCTTTTTCTGTTGCTGCTCCTGTTTTATGGAATAACTTACCTTTCCAGATTAGATCTGCCCACAGCTTGGATCATTTTAAATCGCTTCTTAAAACTCATTTTAACTCTTTGGCATTTAATTGACGTATTGTTTTGTGCTCTGTTTTGTTATTTGTGTTGTTGTTCTTGTACAGGACTTTGGTGCAGTTTTATACCTGTTTAAAGTGCTAGATAAATAAATTTGACATTGACAAAACGGAGCGCAAGTCTGGTTCTAGAGGGAGAAATGACTTGTGGTCTTTTACTAAAATCTGACACCACTCTGTTTTTATTTATATTCTGCGAAAAAGAAAGCTGTGCTCAGTGTCTTCTGAGGTTTTTGTGTCGTTTACTTTAGTAATTCTTGGTGTAGCGCCCCCACAGGTGAGGAGAGGAACAGGTGTGAAAACAAATTGCAGCAGCTGAAAATGTAACAAATGTTGCAATTTTAGTCCCAAACTGAACAGAATAACTTTCATTCAGGGGAAAAAGACTTTCATTGTTATTAGCAAACTATCTAATTTGTTCTTAAAAAGCATGAACAGCATAACTGCCTGTAAGCAAGCTGCTTGTTCGACTTTGCAAACATTTTCAGGTTACATATTTTCAGCATAATTCATGTGAACCAGAATTTCCAGCCACAATAAACACTATAACTTCAACATGACGTGTTCTTGCAGAATCGAGGAAACTTGGACTCTGTGGTGCAAGTTCCTCAACGACTACTCCCACTTCGATGATTGGCTCAAGATGGCGGAGCGAACCGCTGCCAACCCAAACTCTGCAGATGTCCTCTACTCTGCAGCCAAGGAAGAGCTGAAGAGGTTTGAGGTCAGCTGACTTTACTGTTAATTTATGTTGTTCTAGTAAATGTCACATTTCCCTCCGCTGTACTAGCGCCCATTAAGAACAAAAAAAACTCATCATTGTGAAACTTTATGTTTGATTTGATCAACTTTTGTCAATCTATTCAGTTAAATAAAAAAATTCCTAGAGTTTGCAAGAGGCTACATAGCTACTAAACCACTAAAAATAAGTAAATACATTTTAGAGCTGAAACGATTAATGAATTAATCGTGTTGAATCGATTATTGAAATAATCGTCAACCAGTTTAATAATGGATTGATCGTTAACTGGAGCATGCAGACTCTAAAGATGGGAATGTGCTGATGAGCCAAAATTAAGCAAAAAATGTACAACATGTATAAATATCTAGGATTAATTTCTGTAAATCTTTTCTACCCAGAACCTTCTGTAGAAAGTTTCCTATTAAGCACCTTTTGTTGTCCAATTACTAATCCAAAAAATAATAACAGATTAATTTATAGTATTTATTTAGATGTAGATGCATCTTTTTGCTACCAGTAATGAAATGTTCACTAAGAATATGATTTTTTTGCATTTCAGGCAATGCAATTTACATTTTTTATTCAAAATAGCTATTAAATTATCTTATTTACAAATATGTATTGCATTTGTCATATTGTGTGCAGGTGGCTTAAGTGGTTAAATGAAAAACCTGCGTCCCAATGAATATTAATATTAGCTTGTTTCTATTACTTTGATGAAAAAGCTTAAACTGTATTAAGTATTTAGTGATCAGAGGTTAATTTTATCAACGTTACAAGATACAAATCAGTTTAAAAAGCTTTAAACTGCTTTCTTATTTGGGGTCATCAGTTGTTTTCTCTAAATTTATACCGTTGTTAATCAGAATCATTTCACTTTTAGCTTTAAGCATCAAAGAAAATGTATTGGTTCTACATAAAATAAGTAGCTCTGGAAAGAATGAAGAAGCCACTTAAAATGATCATTTTTTCTGATTTTACTTCTTATAGGTTTATGTTTGAGTAAAATGAAGTTTTATTCTATGAACTACTGACAACGCGTCTCTGAAATCACAAGCAGAAATTTAGTTTTTATTAGCGGAAAATGAGAAACGGTCAAAATAAGAAAAAGATGCAAAGAAAACAAGTTTATATTAATTTAGAAACAACAAAACTGATGATTTAACTCAGTTCAGAAACCAACATTTGGAGAAAAAACCTGGAGGTTTTCACCAGGTTCAGTTGAGTTTTTTCCTATTAGTTGTTTTTTGTTTTGCATTGAATGTGATTTAAATTGGAAACATAGATGGATGTAAAGACACAGTGTGTTTAAATAGGAAAACACACTGCAATCCATTTACTGACTCGGTCTCAATGTGTTTCCTTCAGGGTCTCCAAAGGCAGGTTCATGAGCGCCTGACTCAGCTGGAGTTCATCAACAACCAGTACCGCCGCCTGGCCCGGGAGAACCGCACCGACCGGGCCGGCCAGCTCAAAGCCATGGTGAGGGAGGGAAACCAGCGCTGGGACGGCCTGCACCGCCGAGTGGCCGCCATCCTACGCCGCCTCAAGGTATCAATCACACCTGACGCACCGTTGGTACCTGAACCAGCTCTATTCAGTCTAGTTCTATGCTTTATGAGGCTTTATTTGTTTAATTTATACTTTCTGAACCATTTGTTGCAGTTTATTTTCTACACGTTGTTTTCATCAGTTTCTTTATTACTTATTTTCCTGATGACCTGGACTGATGCTTGTGGATCAAAGGGAGCCGTACAGGAGCAGAGTTAGCAAATAAATAAAGAAAGAAAATGTCTTGAGTCAGTTCAATGTTTCTCTGTGTCAGCTGATAATAAAAAGTTCAAATGTTTTGGCACGAGGGTCAAAAATGTCAAATTGGAAGAACTGAGGGGGCCACAAAATGTTTAGTACTTGTATTTATAATCGCAGAAACTTTGTATTTTATTTTGTTAGCTAAGTAACGAAACACAGTACTTTAATGAATTAAGCAAAGAAGTCAGAGATATTTGTAGTTCTTTGTAGATTTAAAACAAATAAGGAGTTAGCAGGGTTTACAAATTAAAAAATAAAACAGCAAATCGTATCCTAAATTTTTTTTCTGGATTATTTATCTCTTTTTAGCGACAAGAACATTTGGTGGCTCACTCTTTATTTTTCCAACTGCATGTTTTTATTTCTAATTAATTAAATTAAAACCAAACCTGAATACTTATTGTTCCACATTACATTTTCCATTTAAAATCTCAAGATTTTAAACAAGAAAAAAGTTGATCTTATTCTTGAAATGTGATCAAGGGCCGCCCAAAATTTTCCCGAGAGCCACAAATGGCCCCCGGGCCGCACTTTGAACACCCCCGGTTTACAGTAAAGAGAAAACTTATTTTGTTGTATCAGTTTTCTAAATAAAATGTTTCCAGCTGATGATCTGAGCAGCGTTTTGTTCTCCCTCCTCCATGCTTGTTTCCGTTTCTCCCAGTACTTCACCAGCCAGAGGGAGGATTTCGAAGGCACCAGGGAAAACATGCTAGTCTGGCTGACGGAGTTGGACCTGCAGCTCACCAACGTGGAGCATTTCTCCGAGAGCGACGTCCATCAGAAGATCCAGCAGCTCAACGTGAGGCGCTCTGCACACACATCTCTCACCCGATTTATTGCCTCTGAAGGAGACGTTGTCGGGTTTCTGAGCTGCTGGTTTCGTATTTTGGTGGAGGGACGATTCTCTTACGCCTCGTTAGGAGGGACACTTTTAAATTTCACAAACAGGCATGTGCTGCTCGTTCTGGTTTTCCTGACTCCGTCTCCGTCCGTCCATCCATCTTCCGGCAGAGCTTCCAAAAGGAGATCAGCCTGAACACGGAGCGCATTGACGGGTTGATAGTGTTTGGTGAGGCTCTGATCCAGAAGAGTTCAGCTCAGGATGCGGCTCTGATAGAAGACGAGCTGGAGGAGCTTCACTCCTACTGCCAGGAGGTTTTCAGCAGGCTGGTCCGCTTCCACCAGCGCCTCAGCCAGCCGCCGGTGAGCTGGACCTCACACGAGCTGCACTCCTCACTGTATATCACTGAGCCTCTAAACTCCACTGAATCCTACAAAAACACACACATTTCATGTTCTTTACCCACTGTCTCATATAAAAAGAACAAAGATGTATTTAAATAATGTGCCAGTTGGCAATATTCCGCTGTGAGGGAACTTATGAAGGGCCGGTAGCTATTGGACCTGTCTGAGGACGGGGTGGACATGTGGACTCCAGGCCTGGAGGGCTGGACTCCTGCAACCTTTAGATGTGTCTCTACTTCTACACACCTAAAAGAACCAAAGTATATTTTGTTTTTAATCATACCCATGCCAAAACATTGCACATCTCTGACTCCAATAAAAAGTCAATGTCAAATTTATTTATCTAACATTTTAAACAGGTATAAAACCTCACCAAAATGCTGTACAAGAACAACAACAGAGATAACAAAACACAGCACAAAACAATACGTCAATTAAATGCCAAAGAGTAAAAATGAGTTTTAAGAAGTGACTTAAAATGATTCAGGCTGTGGGCAGATCTAATCTGGAAAGATAAGTTTCCAGAGGTCCCTAAGATAAGGGACCTTTTATTAGTCTTTAAATCTTTGAAAGACTAATAAAAAAATAACTGAAAAAGATGAAAAATTTAGGATATGATTTTCTGGTTTTTCTTTTTTTTTAAATTTGGCAAACCTGCAAACTTTTTGTTTGAGGTCTACAAAGAATTACAGATACTGTATCTGACATCCATATTAAGAATAAGCTAAACTTGTTTTGGTGGTTAAAATCTTCAGATTTAAGTTTTTTAAATCTTTGAAAGACTAATAAAAAATAACAAAGTGGTTATATCCAATTATAACAATGTTATTATATTCTAAATAACATTATTTGTAATTAATATTTTAATAAAATAATTATATTTAAACAATGTTAATTAAAAAAATCTTTTTCAAATATTAATATTTTTAAAGTCTTAGAAAGTTAAAAGCTAATATTACTAATAATGTTATTTTAGAATAATGTTAATATTTTAACATTGTTAGCATAACAACAAAAATATCCACTGATATTTTAATGAATATTTCATTTCATGTAAAAACAAAACAACTTTATTATTTTAATCCATTAAAAATATTTTGTTGGTTATTTCAAAATAAAATAGTTTCTTTGCTTATAATTAAAAGTACTAAATATGCTGTTTGGCCCAAACCGACAGCGTTTCTGTTTGTTTTTCAACCCAGATGATCAGGGAGGAGCCTGACCTCTCTGACCTCACCGTGTCCCTGGAGTCCAGCCTGGAGCTGATTGGCCGGCCGTGGCTGAGTGGGCGGGGCCAGCCCAGCCTGCCGGCCACGCCCACTCGGCTGCTGGGCTCCCCTCTGGACCAATCGGGGCGCGAGACGCCGGTGAGCGTCGACTCGCTGCCTCTGGAGTGGGATCACACCGGAGACGTGGGAGGGTCTTCATCCCACGAGGAGGAAGAGGAGGAGCAGCAGGAGGAAGAGGCTTACTTCAGCGCACGCTCAGGTGTTTTCAAAATAAAAGGCCTCTGGATTAGTTCGGCAGTGGATTCGGCCCTCCGATGCTTTTTGTTGTTCTTTCAGGAGGAGATCAAACGGAAAACATTGAGCAGAAATACTTGTTCTCTAGTTTTGCTTTTAGGCTGCACAGTGGAGCAGTTGGTAGAGCTGTTGCCTTGCAGCAAGAAGGTTCTGGGTTCGATTCCCAGTCTTTCTGCATGGAGTCTCCATGTTCTCCCTGTGCCTGGTGGGTTTTCTCCAGGTACTCCGGTTTCCTCACACAGTCCAAAAACATGACTGTCAGGTTAATTGGCTTCTCCAAATTGTCCCTAGGTGTGAGTGTGTGTGTGGTTGTGTGTCTGTGTTGCCCTGTGACAGACTGGTGACCTGTCCAGGTGACCCCTGACCCCGCCTCTCACCCAGATCGTTAGCTGGAGAGGAACCAGCACCTCCTGACCCACTAAGGGACAAGGATGTCAAGAAAATGGATGATTTTGATTTTATTTTTATCTCATAAAAAGTTGAGTCTCAAAACATTTTGTGAGTTTTTACTCAAAAACAAACTGGTAACACAAATCCACTATATTTGGTTGAATTCAGCAAAAATTATTATTTTCTTTGCTGAGAATAAACTAAGAACATTTTATAGACTTAAAAAATGGAAAATAAGCTGAAAAAGTTAAGACTAAAAGTTTAAATTTTAGCTGTTTTATTTATTGTTGTGCAGGTAAAAGATATTTTTTAATTTGGGGGGAATATTTTCATCCTGGGCATTTTGGACTGTGGTGTAAAAAGTTTGGACACCCCTGATTTAGGGGTTTCTCTTAGTTTTGATTGCTGCTCTAGCGAAGACGAAAGCAGCATTTTCACTTATAACACGACGTTTATCAGCTCCTGCTTTTCACGCCTGAGGTAAAACGGCGGATCAGGGGGGTTGTGGGTACGACATCGAGACAGGAGGAGGTCAGTCGCCTCAGCAGGTCCAGAGTTTGAGATCCATTTGTTGGCTCACCTGAGACGAGTCCAGGGGGCCTAAGAACTGATTCTGAGCTGCCTGTCAGATAATCCGTTACTTGGAGTCATTGGTATGTTTCTCATTTCCAAAACCTTCGTTGGCCTTGATATTTACCTCAAGACGGTGAATCTTCGATTTTGTTCAGCTTAGAGGAGGAAAAATGAAGTAAAATGTCAAAAAAATGAATGAATCCCATGCTCCTTAAATTTGAATTAATTCAGTTATGAGGGTAGACGCTGTAAGAGTGGCTATAAAAACTGGTTGTATTAAATAACAGGCAAAAACTATGAAACGAGACCTGCTACACATCTTCATGTTCTGCGTTGTAAATCCACCAACTCCGCTGCTCCTCTGGAGCAGGAAATGCTTCCAGGAAATATCTTCCATTAGATTATAAATTAGACACATCCACACTGTTAGTGGATTGTAAACCTTTTGGTTTTTCCCAATAAATATGAACAAAATTCAAAAATATTCTTTTAGGAGATAAAACTGGAAGGTCAAACTCATGATTCTCATTTTATGTGTCTTTAAGTTCCAAAGATTCCTTAAAGTTTAAGAGTAATGATTGATTTTTGGGTTAAATTCAGGTTTTCAGTTAAGAAGATGTCGGGATTTAAATTCCCGTCGAGGTTGGAGCCAATGTTTGGCTTGCTAGTTTTACAGCTGTACAATGGCTGCTGGAAAAGAGAAGTGTTTTGTTGTTGACTTACCATCCACAAACAACTTGCTGGATTCTTTTGGTTGTGCAGGAGGCCCCACTTCTGCTTTTCCAAGATGTACGGTCATATAATTGGACATCTGTTTGTAGCCATTTTCACCTTCGAGTGTAAATATTGCTTATTGAAATTTGTTAGGATAAGTATATGGTCTATACAAAACATGCTCATTACATTTTTTGCACAAAATAATTATTAAATAATGAGGTTTTAGTTTTGAGCTTCTTTCAGAATGAGCTGTTTTAGAGCCTTTTGTCACTTTATGTCCAAATACGTTGCTGCTTTCCACAGCCCTCAAATCCACGTTTAAACTCGCACGTGAAAATGATGCGCAATTGTACAACTGTGCATCTTTGAAAAGCAGAAGTGGAGCCTCCTGCACAACCAAGAAGAAGAATACAACAAGTGGTTTCTGGATCCTAAGTCAACAACCAAACACTTCTCTATTCCAGCAGCCATTGTACAATGGTAAAACCAGCTGATCAAAGGTGCTAGATCTCCACTTGTGTTGCTAGGTAACAGGGCTACGCTAGGCTGGGGTTGCTAGGTAACAGGGCTACGCTATGCCTGTCCAATATCAGGAGGCTTTTGAAACAGCTCCAACTGTCAACAACAAAACACTTCTCTATTCCAGCAGCCATTGTACAGCGGTAAAACCAGCTGATCGAAGGTGCTAGATCTCCACCTGTGTTGCTAGGCAACAGGGCTACGCTAGGCTGGGGTTGCTAGGTAACGGGTCAGTGCCTGTCCAATATCAGGAGGCTTTTGAAACGGCTCCAACTGTTACCAACAACTTATCACCAAAACAATGCTTGAACATTTTTTTTCTCCTCAAGCGATTGTTTTCAGAAAACCAAGCCTCCCTGAGTTTTGCACAGTCCTTTAACCTGCCAATACATTCTGTTCTGCAGTCTCCAGCCTGTCTCTGGCTGTTCGCGATTGTTCCTGGAGATCATCAGACGCTCCGCCGGACCCAGAAGGCCACGCGGCTCTGACCAGCACGCCTCTGAAGCAGGGCTACGTACGTCTCGCGGTTCCCTCTGCGCGGCTTCGCCGTCCAGCCAGACGTCGGCCCTGATGATCTGCTTGTTGTGTTTTTCCAGCTGCGGCTCGTGTCCCAGTGCAGCGGGAGCATCGAGAACATAAAGAGAGTCTCTCTGATCCTGGACGACGCCGAGGAGCAGCCAGAGGAGTTCGGCTTGACGAGCCTGAACGCCTCAGACAAGCAGTCAGGTGAGATTACCGCGCAGAAAACATCGTTTATTAAGACTGTCTGCACTGCGAGGGAGGACTCGAAACAGACGTCTGCCATTAAATCTCAGGACCAGTGTAAAAGAAACCAGGTGGTGCATCAGTTATGAATGCATGCAGTCTAGGAGTCGGTTCAAAAGGAAATAAATTAGAAAAATACTCATGAACTGACATTTTAACTCATTCACTTGAGAATCTGCAGGAGTTTTTACGTCAGAAAGGAAGATATTTGGGCAGAAAAATTGAAATCTGCAGAAACTTTGACTGATTTAGACTGAAATCAATCATTTTGACAACAGAGACATAAACTCGCGTCGTTCCCAGCGTTGGGTTTGTCGGAGGAACCGTGAGGCTCTTGGTCTGTTTCTGTTTAGCTGGACATGGAAACTTTGATATAGCTTTAACATCTTTGGGCATTTTACAGAATAACTACAACTTGCTGCCAGAAAGCTGAAAATAAACCATAAGTGGATGTTTCTGTGGGATAATGATGCAGAATATTTCCACAAATCCACATAAAAATGGTTCAGTTAATACAAAATAATCTGATTTCTCAGTCCTCTGATTTAAATCCTATAAAAATCTGATGGTTGGGCAAAGAGCAAACATCTTAAACCAAAGAAGTCTTTCTCTTTCTTACCTGAGTTGTTCTTATTGCCACTTTATAACATCAGAACTATAAAATATAAAATAAAAACCTTAAGTCCATGTCATAGAAACACAAATAAGTGTTCAAAACGCCTGAGTTTGTTGACGTTTGTGTGTTTTCAGGTGTGATCGAGCGCTGGGAGCTGATCCGGGCTCAGTCCAGGTGCAGCCAGCAGTCCGGCACTCTGGATCCCCAGCAGATGACCTTTGACCTGGACGACCTCACTTCCTGGCTGGAAACTGTGATCCCTGAGCTGGAGCGGCTGTCGCAGTCTGAACCTGCCGGCGGCATAGAGGACATGGAGGCCAGAGCCAAGGAGCTGAAGGTGAAGATTTAATCCGAGCGACTGACTTTAATCCAGATTAAGCTTTTAGTGATTTATTTTTATTCTTTGTGTTCACAGGAAATGGAGAAAGCGTTTTGCCACTACAAGGCCATCATGCTGTCGGTGAACCTGCAGGCGAAGGAGGCCCCAGAAACGCAGGACAGGCTGGCGAGGGCCAACCGAGCCTGGACCCGAGCGTGTACTGGGCTGCAGCGCTGGGACCACAGCCTGAGGAGGAAGCTGATTCGCTGCCAGGTGGCAAGAAAACGCTTGAACCAACCAACACGAGTTAACAAGTCGGGTTCATTCAAACTAAAGCTTTACGGGTTTATTCAGTTGGTTTCTATAAGCGAATTGGACCGACTTCCATATGTAGCGTTTTGATTGAACATGACTTTAATCAATCGGTTTGTGTTTCAGCAACGGTTCAAATACCTTCGCATCATAAAAACACAAAAATATAAACTCAATAATCAAAACATTACATTTTGATGCAGAATATTGATTGTTTCATTGATTGTTTCAAAAGCAAATAGTTGGGTCTAAAGAAGCTCAGTGTTTCCACAGTTTTGCAGTTTTCTGGATGTTTGCTCCAGATTCTGAAATGTGATCATTGTTGGATCATTTATTGCTCCTTCTATCAATACTGAATTTGAAATGAAACTATCATGAAACACCAATATTTTAAAAATAAAATTGTAACTCGTCAAACTCTGCTAATAAAGTATTAAATACAAATAAATATGAAGATTAAACAAAAACTCTTATTTAAATTCAGCTTAGATAAAAGCAGATTTTAAAGAAATTAGTTAATAATTTTCTTCTTCCTCATAACTGTAAATCCAGAGATGGTGGTGCTCAAAGTGTGGCACCGGGGGCTGCGAGTGGCCCGTGAAATAATTTTGGCCGGCCCTCAATCACATGTTGAAAACTTTCTGGATTTGGTTTCCAAGCCCAGATTATTAGAAACACATTTAAACAAAATGTGAGGCTGCAATTTTCAGAAAAAATAACTTAAAATCTGTCTAGCGTGTAAAAGCTTTCACCATTTAATCCGCCTTTTTTTATTAAACTTTGCAAAATAAAGCAAAAGTGAGTCAAATCCTGTTTTTTTTACTGTAAAATGCAAGGGAAAAAAAAGTTAAACTAGAAAATTAAAATCAACCCAAAAAATGCAGGAATTGGTTTCCCCTTTTATTTCAAATCTACTTTATTTTTATTAAATTATTGCTTGTTTATCAATGAGAGGATAAAAAACACAACAATTATCCAATTTAAATAAAAACTGTCCTTCATGTACCTTCATCTTCACATTTTTGACACCCTTGTGTCTTAAAGTTTGGAAAATGTTAATTAACTAAAAAGATCTGTGATGAAAAAGAGAATTCGGTAAAATAGTTTTCCTCTGTTAAATAGATGCGATTTCTGCTCCTGATCTCTGGTTTCTGCTGTAATCGTATCTCTAACACTGATTGAAATGTTCTTTTCTTATTCTGACGGCCTGAAAGTTATAAAATAAAACATCTGTAAAAGATTAAAATCACATTTCAGTTTCTGATCTTTTGTTCGTCAGATCTTTTAAACGCGTTTTTAGCCGTAGGAAAATTAGCGTTAGATTATTTGCCCACTTTTAAAAGGCCCATTTCTCCAATTTCTCGTCAAACCGTATAAAACGCTTGATCAGGTTTTAGAGTAGCATTACACAAGTTTTATGGACATCCTGCTCCTGCCAGAACCTTTTGAAAATATATCGCTGTTGTCAAACTCCACAAAAGGCCCATAAACAATAAAACATGTGATATCTTGTTTTTGCTCAACTTTCCAGTAAATGCAGGACTTTAATGGTGAGAAATGTTGAACTCTGATATATATGTTTTTGTATTTTTCCTGTGCAGGAGTTTCATGAAGCTCTTCAGTCTCTGCTGCTGTGGCTCGCGCAGGCGGAGAGCAGCTGCTGCGGCGTAGATGTGAAGCGTCCAGAGACGAGCGTCGCAGCGCTGAGGCAGCAGGAAGACAGGCTGACGGTGAGCAGCAGATTCACAGACCGGGATGAGAGATGAAGCGTCAGGACCGAATCGGTTCATCTGCTTAATCGATTCTTGTAATAACTTAGTAATTCAGTAGCTGATGAATCGTTAACTGGAGTTTACAGACTGAGAAAAAGGACATTTGACCTGAGTGAAGTTGCCCCCCCCCCCCCCCCACCTTCTTGGTGTCAAACGTTAGACCTACGTTTGTGCTGGTTTGTGCAGCAAAATTTTTCCATCTAAAGTTTTCCATTTGAATAACTTTTTAATTTGTTTATCACCATCAACAGCCTTGTGAAATAAATCTGTTATTCTTGACTTGCACACAGTAAAAATGCCAGTGTTGAATTAACACCCAAAAGTGTCTATATGTGTCCAAGTCAGCTGGTGTTAAAGTAAC
>CAEGAF010008516.1:0-10679 GCA_903067075.1 Micropoecilia bifurca
GTGTAGTTGGTGTTTTTAATCAGTTTTCAGTTAAATTAATTCAATCCAACTTTATAACAGTCACAAAATATCACCAAAATCACTTTGTCCCTCTAAAATCGTTCAGAAAATAGCAAAAGTGTATTGAATTGTATCGTTTGCTGAATATTGCAATATATATTGTATCGTGGGCAGAATATCGTGTATCGCATTGTGAGATTATTGTATCACTACAGCCCTAGTCTCTGAGAACAGTTCTTCAAAAAGTCAGTGTTTCAGCAAAGTTGAGCTGACTGTCCAGGAATGACCCAAGGTATTTAAAATTTGCCACAGTTTGAACAGGTTGGCCATCGAGAGAAACTGGAACCACTTTAAGGTCTTGTTTAGATCATTTAATTAGCTCTACATTGAATGAAAAATTTATCTGGGTTTCGGCTCCTTTGGTTTAGCAGCTCCACAGTTCAATGTTTTGTCTGAATTTGTCTGTCCTGGTAAAATACGCAACGGTCTCTTTTCTTCCAGCCCACTCACCTGCAGTGTGCAGCAACAGGCAAGGGGAGAGAAAACTCCCCTTCTACACTAATCACTTGGGGACTTTTTCCTGATATCTCATTAAAGGGTCTTTAAATCTCAAAAACGAATACGGTCATTACAGATGACTTGATGTATATTTATAAGCCGATGAAATGATTTGTCATTTCTTTGTTTGCCACCATAAAAACTGGAGCGTTTTGTCTTCTTGTCTCTGTCCAGCCTGCAGACCTCGGCTCCGAGGAAAGCCTCCAATGCTGCATCGACCCCTCCATCCTTTCCATCTTCGATGACGTGCCAACGTTCGAGGCAAGACAGATTTTTACCTTTGCATCTTTAAAAAAAAAGTCTGAGGTTTTTATTTTTAAAGCTCTGAATAAACAAATTAAACAACTTTAACCCAGGCTAAAGATTTTGATGAAGAGAGCGAGGCTACGCTGCTGACAGCTTTGACGGAGATACTTGACAACGTAGACGATGAGAACCTGTCGCCGTTCGACACGCTGCCTGACTCAGACATGCTGTCCAAGGGTCGGGAACACTCTCCGGTGAGTGCTCTCATCTTGTTCAAACTCTCTGAAAATCACTTTTGTCTTTGAACATGAAACACAGAGTAAAAGGGAAAATTAGAATAGTACATGCATACCTCTCTCTCTCTCTAGAGGCAGAATACGGTCATGCAGCCTGAAACATGTTTAGAGTATAATATCTAAATCCTCTGATTTGTCCTGGTTGACAGTTGACAGGTTGACAGTCCTGGTGTGTTTCCACTCTTGGGTAGAGCTAATATTTATTGCAACTAAGAAATGGGGGAAGAAAAATCTTCCACCACTTGAGAATTCAATTCCAGCTGAACAACAGGAATGCCTGGCATTGCATGCAAACACAATATTCAAACTAGTTCAGTACTTCAGCTTTATTGGTCTGCAAAGAGGAATCGCTGTCCAAAGCAAACAATCCAGTGAGAGATGTATATAAAAAAACAAAACGCCAATGCAATCAGACTAATTGTTTCATAGTAGCTGCAGCTTAGAATCTAAGCAAAGTCACTCTACATGATTGGAAATGTGTTACTGTAACACATCAGTCATGAAAATAAAAAGCAGTAATTTTCAGCACAAAAACTAAACCAACTGACTTTGTCTCACATATTTCACATAATGACTCCTGTAATTTAAATTAAAACATGAAAACATGTGGAAAACTGTAATAAACAAAGGTGCTTTGTCCATGCAGACCTTTGTGTGAACATGATCAGAAGTAAGGGGAGACGGCTCTGGCCAGGATTACAGTCTAGTCTTCTGCAAACATGACTTGCATATTTCATGTTGATTACACTCTGCAGCAGAACTGCAATCCCTCCAAAGTTTGAAGAGGTCTGCCTTATTAACAGATTTGTTATACTTGCAACTTGCGAGACGTAACAAAATATGTATTATATGAAGCACAACTGTTAAAGATAATTGTTTTCTATCCATTAAAGATTTGCTAGAGTGAGAACCCATCCATTACTTACTGCTGAAACTGGAAGTTTATGTTGCTCATTTAATAATACATCCATTCTTGACTGATTTGTTTCATTAACGTTGATCATAACCATTGTAAAACAATGATATTAAAAGTGGGTGGTGGGGTTTAAATGTTTCATGTAAAGGTACCAAATACGCCTGTTGTAAAATTTAAAGTTTACTTAAATATAAACTTCGAATGAGTCTAAACTGGGAGAAGAAATGAACAAAAAATGAGAGAGCGTTATTTTTGACCTCCCACACACAACAAACCTTAATCCGTGTTTCAGAGTAGACATGTGGTGGAGTTTCCCTCCTGTTGATTTAATTTGATTCTACTTGCTGCAGTAAAATAAAAAATGAACCCAGTCAACTGCCATGTTTTCTGGAAATGTTCTAGTAGTGGGAGCATACCTTCTGAGTCCAAACGTTAATGTCCTTATGCTCTGTCTCCAGCTCAGGAGAATGCTCTGCCTGTCTCGTTCACCTCAGAAAGACTCGCTCGGTAGCACCAGGCCGTTATCAGGAGGAAAGGTAAACTACTCACTCAAAAAGACCCTTTACAAAATACTCCAGAAGACGGATGGAGAGATTTGACTGGATGTTTTCCTTCTTGGTGCCCAGAACCTGTCCAGGATGCAAGGGGCCTGTGTCCAGAGGAGTGATGGGGAGGAAGAGGAGGACGGCTCCTTCACTCAGAGCCCAGACAGGCCAGAGTCTTCTCCAGACCCTCCTGGTTGGGAAGGTCTGCCGCTGGCGCTCCCTATCCTCTTGGAGCAGGAGGGTCAAGAAGGTCTCTCAGTTAGCCTGGCAGATTTGGTCCGACACATGCACCCATACTGCATGGCCGTATCTGTAGAGAATGAAGAGGGAGAGCAGATGTTGCCTGAAGGGGGGATAGTGCTTGAGGTTGTGGACCAGAGTGAAAACGGAGAGCCTATCTTTACCATCCCGAACATGGATGTGTCTAATCCTCTTCATCAACCGCTCCCAGAAAACGAGATCAAACCAGAAGCAGCAGAAGACGAGCTGGCCGACAGCTCAGAGCATATAGTAGTCGACGACGAAGATGACGTCCCTGTTAGGAAAACCTTTGAAATCGCTCCTGCCGATACTCCAGTGGTACGTTTAGAGGTGAGCAATAAAGTTAAGAGGACAAAGGAGAGAAAAACAACAAGCCCAGCAAGAAGGAAAAAGAAATGTAATGAGAAGCAGCAGTCTGAACTTGTAGAAGAAAGGGTCCTCAGGAGCGGCAGAGTCAGAAGGGTGATAACGGAACCCCCCAAAAAGACTCAGAAAGGTTCCGGTAAAGAAAAAGTGCAGAAAAGCCAAAAGGCTCCTTCTGCCTCTTCTCCACCTGAGCCGCTTCTAAAACCCGAAGGAATAAAACAAATCAAAACAGAGAAGGAAAACCCCACTGTAGCTCAGGCTCCTGAAACAAACGAGAAACTCGTCTCACCTGTGCTGCCCAAACGGAGCGCAACCCCGACACCCGAGGAAAGTCAGCTGACGTGTTCAGCTGCAGCTGTGAGCTCCCAGCAGCCCAGCGAAACACCGAAACAGTCAGCCACTGCCTCAGAAGAAAAAGGAAGCTCGTCATCTGGTTCCTCCGTTTCCCTCCCTCCGATATCTTCAGAGGCCCCTGCAGCTGCCGCAGTTCCCGAAATCTCCTTGCCTGTCAGCATTACCCCCGCAGTCCCAGAGGCCAAACCCAAGCCGCTCAGCCTGGAGGAGTACAGGCGTCTCCGGCAGCAAAAAAAGCCGACTCCGGTGGAGAAACAAGACAAGAGCGTCACCAGGTGGCCCAGCCTTCCAGAGCTCCCCAAAAATCTACCCCCCTTGCCCCACCTTCCTGACCCCAACCCCAGGGATCCCAGACGTATAAACCCCCTGGCAGCGAGGAAAGAAGTGGAGGAGGCCAAACCTGCCTGGCGGCCGAAGGGACCCTGTGCACCTCCCACCCCAGAGGCTCTGCTGCAGCCGCCAGCTTACATGATTTCTTCATCCACCAAAGCCTCACCCGCTGTTCCTGTTTCTAAGCCCCAGCAAGCGCAGGAGCCTTCCAAACAGCTCCAAAATCCCCAAACCGTTCCCCCTGATTCAGCGAAAACTCCAGCTGCACATCCAGATGCAGCTGCCAAACCTACAGAACCTCATGTGCCTCAGAGCTTTGCTCCTCCTGCTTCTTTAAAGCCTTTAGTCCAAATTGTGTCTTCAGCAGATGGGAGGTGTTCCCCTTCTGCTTCAGAAAGAAAAGGTGAAACCGAGTCCATTAATCCAAAGTCTGTACAGGACACTAACGTCAGCCCAGAAACCACTACAGATGTACACAAACCCACAGATGCTTCCCAGGATGTCCCTGGGATCGCCGTTTCTACCTCATCAGGTGGATCACTTGCATCCAACAGAAAGTCGTCCAAACCCGCAACCAAAGAACAAAGTGTCCAGCCCCGTGCTGCCGTCTCTGTGAATCTCCATCATCCCAAAAACCATTCTGCTCTGGTTGAATCTAAACAAGGATCTACTACAGCCATGAACCCACAAAGAGCCAAGAGCAACACGCAAGACCTGATCGAATCGTTCACTAGTGAAATAGGTGAGTTTGGATGGTTCATAGACAACATTCCAGAATGTTTTATTAGCGATGCACCATTAAACATTTTAAGTTTTTGACTTGCCAACAGCAAAATTGGGATCCAACAGCTTTAAAAATATTTGCTTTCTATTCTTCCTGCTCTCTATTCTTCCTGACATTGATTATTTATATTAAGAACAGAGGGGAAAATGTATTAACATTTTAAACATGTTGAAATTGTTTTTCATTAGCAATTAGCACAGCTAGCAATACAAAATAATCAATATGTGTATATTTGCTGGGGAAGATTCCTACAGCGGATAACTCCAGAGTAGCTGCACATCCTTAAAAAAGTTTAAATTAATGTATCTAAAAAGGCCTAAAATGTCTTAAAGTAAATTGACCTTTACTAAGTCATTCCCAAAGGGTTTAAACTTTTTCTTGAGAGGACTATTTGTGTTTATATGTTTTTTTTTTAATGACCTTTCTGTCAGGAAAGTTTGTTTTGTACTGAGACAACTTTTAATTCAATATGGTTGAGGCTACTGAGAAACCATCTGCTAATACATCCTTATTAGCTAGCTTTATTCCTTAGCAGCTAGCTTTATTGCGTCCATCATAAGTAAGTACAAATTTATCACCATTTGGCTGGAGGACGTTTGGGCATTTTTGTGGAGATGTAAGTGTTTAATTCTTTTCATAAAAGTCTTAAAAGGGTCTTTAAAGTCCCATTTGAGTCAGTGAAACCTGCAGAAACTCACTAATATGAACGAAGATTTTTGCGTTTCCAGTCAGCATGTTAAGCTAAAAATCAGCAAGTGCCATTTTACAGCCAGCTTCTTGGTGCATTGGTAGGCTTCTCTTTTTCTCCACTATAACTGTGAGCAATGCATGCATGTCTGAAAGTTCAGTCAGTGTTGCTCTGGTACACACACTGTAGTTCTGAGTGTAACGCCTGTGTCTTTTAAAGGTATTGAAGCTGCTGATCTGACGAGCTTACTAGAGCAGTTTGAGGAGACTCAAGGTAAACCGCTCTTGATTTGCTACCATCTGCACCCGCTCTTTCTTTTTCCACCTTTTTTTACAGTTCTACTTCCCATGCATTAAATCTTCGTTGAGGTTGTGATGTTCAGTACCGCAGTGGGTCACGCAGCTCTACTTTAGTATCAAGCTAAAAGCAGCCAGAGGATCATTTTTCATCGTTTCGTAATGGTGACGGGTAACGGCTCACAACGCTGCAGCGCTACAATCGGTTGGCAGGGAGTTGAAACACGTAAAGGAGTCATTTCATGTCAGATGGGAATTTACTTAAGTTTTGACCAACAGAAGGCAGTCGGGACACGTCTGACTTGTGACAGGGTTTAGCTTTACAGGAGGACTTGTATGTAAGAGAGATTGGTTCTGCAGGGGGCTCCTGTGTTCTCTGCTGCTGGAATTCTGCCTTGTCTGCAAATCCATTTAACCGTCGCCCTGCTGTCTTTGTGTGGGCGGATGCGCAAGTGGCAGCAGATTAGAAACAACTGGTCGGGCTACGCAGTGCGTCCGGTCAGAGCTAGGCAGGGCCGGCATGAGGTTCCCACGGTGTCGACGTAGCTTCCTATACCAACACAGATGATGCAACATTTCAGTGGTCTTTACAGCACAACTTTTAAAATCCTTAGTAAGCCTTAATGATGGTTGTCAGGACATGTCTAGTCAGCACTAGTTAAAAAAATGAATTCTAAAATCATTTAAATTCATTTTACATCGTTTCAACTGCATGATCTCGCTGTCTCTTTCTGGCATTTGCTTTCCCAATAATGTCCATCTGCTGACACATTCGTATCCCTGTCCCCTATTCTTTTAGCAAAACAGGAGAAATGTGTGCCGGAGGTCTCTGGTAGAGCAGCAGCTGTAGGAAACTCGAGGTGAGTTACCCTACAGCCCTTTACGCTGCTCAGGATTACTGACTCGATTCTAGTGTGTGGAGGTGACCTAAATTCACCTTTTGCCAAGACCTACCGCAAAAACTCCCATTTGCTGGTCCTCATGTCTAAATTAGGCCTGAAGACCACCAGAGCACTGCTAACTGAAGTGCTAACACACCGTTTGCTTTGCAGAGCTGCATCGATTCCAGAGAAAGCTGTTCAGTGTGAAAGACCTAATGACCTCTCCAAGGCTGCAGGTAATTTAGTCAAAACACAATTAAGTCTTTGTTCAGCTTTTGCTTTAAATGAATGTATAACTCTGCTTCGATTCGTTGCTTTCAGATTTAATATCCGAGCTAAAGCAGCCAAAGAGCTGAGCTTATTGGCAAACATTGGGTGCTCATCCTTTCTATTTTTCTCTTCAGCTCTGGCTCCCAAGACTGCTTCTCCCAACCAGATGTGGAAACCTCTGGCCCCTGTGGCTCTACTGGGAAAGCCCAATAACCCTGAAGCTCCCAAGTCCAACCCCTCCACGGTGATCCAGATAGAAGCCCAGCCTCTGCCCCCAGTTAGGGTCCGTAGTAAAGCCACTCCCCCTGTTGCCCCTGTGGCCCCGGATGTGGCCTGCCTGGATCATGACTATTGCCTCTCCAACAAAAGTGTTTCACCTGACGAGTCAGGCAAGCGGTGGAACATTAAACAGCAATCTGTCTTCACCATTAAGCCCCTCAGGCAACACCCGTCAAGCCCACCGCCAACACCTCCACCAGTATTGGCAGCATCTCCACAGGAAGCCGCAAATTCTGTGATTTTATCCAGAACTCAAGATTGTCCACAAACCGTTCAAGCCCAGAAGAACGGAGACGCGTCGGAGCAATGCTCCGTCACGGAGACTTCGGATTTTTCTCCATCTCAGCAGGAGCGTGTCACAAGCCCCAGAAGGGGGCCATCAGGGAGGTCCTACCGCCGATACGTTGCTTCTCGGACCCCGAGTCCCAGCTGTAGTCCCAAAGAAAGAACTCGGGGGAGGTCAAGAAAAAGATTTTACCGCTCGCCCAGCCCGACGTCCAGCTGCTCAGACGCCTACACCTCCATATCCCGGTCTAGGTCCAAATCTCCAGCAAAGAAAAGGTTTGTTTTTTGGGTTTGTTGATTCATCGTTATTTTCAACAAGTTATTTCAATTTTTCTTAGTTTCTTACTTTTTGTAATGCAGGTATCGACACCGCAACTCAGACAGCAGTCGAAGCTCCTCATCCCGATCCTCCTCCTCTGGCTCATCTCCCTCTTTGTCCGGGTCCCCTCTGCGGAGGAGGAGGTTCTCGTATTCCTCCTCTCGCTCTGGGTCCTGGAGCCGCTCCACGTCACGATCCCCTTCCCCTCAAAGACAAGCTCAGTGGAATAGAAGCAGAGGGTTGCACAGGTACTCGAGTCTTGCTTTTCGGGGTGCCAACCATTATTGTAGACTTGTAACTTTTTCAATGCTGCAGTTACTTTGAAATAACTTGTCTTCTCTTTCAGCCCCTCATACAGGTCTAGATACTGTACTGGCACAAAGACAAATGTGGAAGAGACAAAGAGGCGCAAGGAGAACGCCATTGTAAGTTCAGAGTAAAATAACGGATTTTATATCCAAATTAAAATAATTAACTTGTTTTTATCTAATTGGATCTGCTTTTATTTGTTTTTTTTTCTCCCACAGGAGGAGAGGCGGGTTGTTTATGTCGGCAAAATTCGGGGAAGCATGACCCAAAGAGAGCTCAGGGATCGCTTCTCTTTATTTGGAGAAATTGAGGAATGTACCCTGCACTTTAGAGAACACGGGTGGGTAAATCTGTTTAATATTAATCGATCGCACTGTCTTTGAACCTGGTGGGTCCTGCTTGTGACCTCCTTGGCCAAGCTACAGTGCAACAGCAAATCCAAGCTTGTTCATAACTGGGGCCTCCTGGCAACATCCCCAGGTCGCCTTTTTAAAAGCAAGCTACATTCAGCGACAGACTTCTACTATTTTATGTGGACACCTTTTGTGTTTAAAACTGAAAAGTAAATTGCTGAAATGTTGTCATCTCTCCCAGGGATAACTATGGGTTTGTAACTTACTACAACACCAAGGATGCGTTTACAGCCATTGAAAATGGCAGCAAGCTGCGTAAACCTGATGAGCTCCCCTTTGACCTCTGTTTTGGTGGAAGGAGACAGTTTTGTCAGTCCAACTATGCTGATTTAGGTGAGCATGCCAGAGGTTCTGCTGTTCTCCCCACATGATTTCAGTGGTGTTGTGAAATATTTCTGTCATGGGTTGCAGAATATTTAACATGGTTTTTATAGTTTAGTGTTAATGCAGTTGTCGCCTCTCAATAAATTAGTATTAGTAAATTGGAACGCTCTGGCCTTTTTCTGTATCCCTGATTACTCTTCTTACATCGTCTCTAGTTCAGCATTGGCTGAAGATGAACAGTGTGACAGTCGTAGCTTATATCCTGGACATATGACTTCAGGTGCAGTTAAAACCTTGAGTCTCATTTAAACTCTTGAAGAATTTTTATTTTCCCTCACTTTTTCCTTCCACTGAACTTTCCATTTATTGCTTGAATACAGACCGATAAACTGACAACTTCTTCAGCAAGGACCTAAATGATGATCCGATTTTCTGCGGAACTTAATTTTGGGTTTAGCTTAGCTGCAAGCTATAATTATCTAAAGGAACACAAATAGACACTTATAGCTCAACGGCCTGCATTACAAATCTGTAAGAGTTTCACTTTTTGAAAATTGAATCATTAAATTTAAATTGTACATTGAACTTAAAAAAAAAACAAACAAAAACAGAATAATTTAGACCTAAAACTCTTGAGCTTATGTTGTAGATTCTCAGCTTGTGCTGTTATTTTTAGAGCAATACAGATTTCAAATTTTAATGTTGTTGTCTTTGTAATATATTCCCCTTTTCCTTTTTAGATTCAAGCAGAGAGTATGACCCATTTCCTACAAAAGGCAAATATCATGCACTAGACTTCGACACTTTACTGAAGCAGGCTCAGCAGAATCTGAAGAGGTAACAGGAGGTCTGCACCAGGAAACTGCTGACATTTACCTCAGTCGACTGATGTCTCTGCACCTGCAACACTGTTTTTACATTTTGGTCTCTGAATCATGATTATTTTTGTGTTTGTTTCTCCAAGCTAACACCTTCTATTGAAGTGAGAATTTATAATGAAACTTTAAAAGAAGTTTAAAAAAAATTGAATAAATGGGGAAAAAACATGTTTCTTTTTATTTAAATGTACAATTGAAATTAAATTGTATGGAGTGAATACTTTTAAAAGTAATAAAAAAGGAGTTGAACTTCCTTGTTTTTGGCAGAGTATGTAATGCATTTTAATGTACTACACGCTTGAATAAAAAAAAGCCAAACTAAGGTTATGGTGTTATGTTTTGATTTTTACATTAGTTGCTGTTGTTTCGAGTTAACCACTGATTTAAAAAAAAAACCATCTGGACACATTGCAGCATTACAAGCCAATCTCCAACCTTTCATTCATCACCAAGGTTATTGAAAAAGCTGTCTTCAACAATTAAACTGCTTCTTGATGTCTTTCAATTTGGTTCCCATGCTCATTACAGTACTGAGGCTGCCCTTGTCGGTGTTCAACACTGTGTATCCACAGTCTGTATCCACATAGATACAGGACTTCAGCGCATCGTTCAACATTGTTGAGAGCTGGGTTGGACTCTGGTACAGTACTAAATTGGTTTGAGTCCTACCTAAAGTACAGAAACTTTTTTGTGTCAATAGGTAACTTCATTGGAGTGGACAGAAGTGATGAGCAGATGCCACAGAGTTTAATTGTGGGGCCCCTCTTAATATTTACTTGATCCTGTTGCTTCCGATTATATATAAAAAAAGATTAGTTACAACTATGTAGATGATACACAGCTCTGCATTATGACTGAACCCATTGAAACATAAAACAAGTGCATAGAATAAATCAATGTGTAGATGTGCCATATCTTTCTTTAACTGAACAGAAACAAAACATGTTATTTTTGGACCTAAAGAGAAATGATCAAGAGTCCACTTGCACCTTCCGCTATTATATCTGGAAACCACTAATCAGGCCTGAAATCTGTGATGGACCCAGATCTGAACGTTCACAAACACACAAAGTCGGCCTTC
>CAEGAF010008551.1:0-24863 GCA_903067075.1 Micropoecilia bifurca
ACACACACACACACACACACACACACACACACACACACACACACACACACACACACACACACACACACACGTACAGATGCTACGGACCCCTCCCCCTTGCAGACATTGCTAGGCAACACACACAGGCATCCCTGCCTCCTGGGGATTTCATTGGCCATAGGCGGAAGGGGTCAGACCTGCTGAGGACCGGGTCCAGGGAACCAGACTAACTGTTGAGACCAAACCAAAGTGAACGGAATTATACCTAGCAAAACCTCGGCAGACACAGTGCATTGTTGAGTAACAGTGAGGGTATTATACGTATATTCACAGGAATACTTTTGAATTGCTTTTACTTCATTTAATTAAAGTGATGAATTTGTAAAGTCTCTTTTTTGGAGGCCGCTTCTGTCAGCTGTTAAATTTTGCTTGATCTGAAGAATTTACGTCTGAAAAAGATACAAACCAGGTGTAATCCATAAGGGGGAAAATACTACTTTATGAAAAGCACCATATGTAATGTATCCTCTACTGTTTGTAATTGAAAAGTGAAATGGTGTCCATAAATACATTTTAAAAGCTGACCTGTTTATGTTTGAAAACATTAAATTTGATCAAATATGCTATTCATTGTAGTTGTTCAGTGATTATCTCTAAGCCTCCCTCCCTCCCACCTCATAAACACAGTCCAGGTTTCTGCATTTCTAAACCAAATCACCCAGCAGAACAAAAACCTACCCTGTAGACTTGTGGTATTAAACTAGCAAGTCTTCAGCCTCCATAGCACCATTTTTAACCTAACATTTCTGCAGTGATTTGGTGTGGAGTGCTTTAGATACCAACTTCAATTTATCTTATGTCTTTGAATTTGAATGAAGAACATTTATGGATCCTCATAGAAGATTTGTGATTACAATTGTCTAGTACAATTATAATATTGCAGTATTTTCTAAATGTACCTCTATAACTGCAGAAATAGACAAAGGCAGAAACAGTAGGAAGTCCAAATGCCCGTCAATAGGTTTGACAGGCGCTTCCCTATTTACCCTTAATATGGATCATGTTAATATACACAGTGGTAATTGTCAGAACTACACAGTGGTAATTGTCAGAACTACACAGTGGTAATTGTCAGAACTACAGCAGAAGCTAACATCCATCCTGGTAATCCTAACTGTGGTTCCTGGTGGTTCAGCCAATCAGAGCCGTGGAAAATTAATGGCGCTTGTAGATTAGTTGATTTGCAAACACCAGCCTGAAGCATTTTAAGTAGCATTAGTCTTCAGTATTTCAGGTTCCCAAGCTGCATTTTCTTTGGAATGTTTGAGATGTGAGCTAGAAAAAAATGTCCATATAAAAATATAATTCAACTACTCAAGCACAAATAGTTGGGGGTCTTGTATTTTAATAAGCACAGCGCCAAAGTCCTTCATGAGTTCATTGACTTTTCAGCAGCAAATTCATCATTTAAATCCACCTTGTGGTTAGATTTTGTAGTGCATTAGAAAAAAAGTGGTGGCGTTGGTGTGGAATTCAAAGTATTGATCTCCACTTCGCAACTTTTCTTGCATACAGTACTTTGTTTATCCATAATTAACTGATGTGGAAAAAACTCTTAAAATTTTACCTCAGAAATTCAAAGAGATGTTTCTGCAAATAGCAGAAGCGCAGAGTGAAGACGGATCTTTTCATCACTTGGAGATCATCTCCTCCTCGGTGGTCGGACCCCTGACCCCTCATTTCACACCTTTCTAACGTCTCTGAGTCCTGCTAATTAAGTGTTCCTCAACATGGCTTCTGGCTGACCCACAGTCCTTGAACCGAGCATACGTTGTGAGATCTGTTTCATCTTTAGATTTGTGTGACTTGCTTGGCGATTCTTGTTGATTCCCACTGAATTAGCAGCAGATGTTCCCTTTGACTTGTTTTGCTTGGACATACTGTGCAAACATAGATTTTTCCTTTTCTTTTTTGGGGGGAATTTCTACATCCCGTGGTACCAATAATGCCGTAAAACAAGCGCCGTCTTTGAACAAGAACTTGACAGCAGTTGATCCATCGATTGTGTCTCCTTTATGGTCACATTGGATGGATTAAGCCAGCGTTGGTGTGGAAAGCACTCAAGCTGTGCTGGTCAGTGTGTCTGGATTCAACCAGATGGGATGTGACTGATGCAGTTGACATCTTCGGAGCTGGACGCAGCTGGTATATTGTGGCTTCCTTGCCATTATGTGACTGGCCTAATTATCACCACCCCCTTTTCTCCTCCTCCTTCTTCTGTCCCTGCCGGCATATCTGCAGCCTCCCCTGCCTTAATCCACTTCTGCGGCACTTCTCTCCTACTCACACTCATCTCACCTTCTCTTCCCAGACTCATCCACCTAATCCCCCCCACCCTCCCTTCTACCGCTCCAGTTCTTGCAACCCCTTCTCTGCTCTTTTGCATGTTCAGCAAGATCGTAGACCAGTGGGAGCTTCTCCATTCCAGTTGAACATTTCGTTATATTTTCAGTCTCCTAAAAAGGAACAAACAAACATATGGAATGGGAAATTTTAAGTATTTCTCTTTGTCAGATTATTTGTTTGTTTTTTTCCAATGCTCCTTGGCAGTAAGTTTTACATTGTTGGAACCATGTTTATTTCCCCATGAATGAATTAATGAATATACTTTATTAATCCCAAAGGAAAATTCACAAGAAATTTGTAAAGAAATCCCATTGCTGATCAGTGACTATTGACTGGTATAGGCTATAAGATTGGATGCTTGAATACTGAAGGAAGATGACGCATTGACAGTTTAACTATTCACTCCATTGTCAAATGATGCCTTAGTAATGTGTGGAAGTTTGGCACAAGCCAGGTCACACACTGCCCTGGGATGGTGTCGCATTCTTCAACCAATGTATTTGAATTCAAGGCTATAAAATGTCTTAATAGCCTTGAATTAAAAAATGTTTAAAAAAATGTTGGCTTTAAACACATTAATCACAGGTTTTAAATGTTGTCATGGCAGGACTATTTAATCATGTATATGGAGTTTAATTTCTTGCTGGGCTCTTCTGTCAGAAAAAAGTAGCTCCTATTATACCTTAGCTAACTGTATAGCTAGCTTTTTTGTGTCTATCATGCCTAAGCGCAAGTTAATCGCCAGTTGACTGAAGGATTTTCATTTTTGCCGCTGGGTTATATCTATCGATAACCCATACAAGACTGTAGAGAGTAGTCTTAGTTACACAAAAAAGAGCAATTTTGTGTAACTAGGACAAAGTTGCTGCCAAGAGCCTCAAAAGGACCCTAAAAATGTCAATTTTTGCAATGCTTGATTGTGACATTTATAGTTTTTTTTTCTGTTTTAAATTTCATTTAAGGTGCCGTCTGAAATAGTTTCAAACTGGACTTTCTTAAACCTGCAGATATCTCCACCATCAACCATGTTTCAATCTTACTAATATGCAAAATTTGAGCGAACCTTTAAAATGTCGCAAAACAGAAAAAAGAAAATGCGAATTCAGCACGGTTTCCATCTACCGGTTCAGAGCGGATAAACTAGGCTACGCACAGCGTGAATTCGTCAGATATTGATTCTACACATGGCTGTGATAAACATGATGTAACGGTTGCTAACTAGCATGGACCACACATTTCAGGTTGTAATTGTTCTGTCATGTCAACTAGTATTGGCGATGGTTACGTGCTGTCTGAAGACGTAGAGCCAGAACAGTGATCAGAATGCTGCCTGCAGAACTTTTTCGGCAGATATATTTTCATATCCCATTAATGACTCAACTCTTTTTTGGAAAAACTAGAACCAGCGAGTTTAAAAACTTTTTTTTACAAAATTGAGGAAGTTTTCCATCGTTGTGTTTCCACAACGATGGAAACACATTTAATGACAAGTCTTGTTTTTTCCATTGAGAGGGGTCACTGCTTCACCCAAAAGCTGTTTGGCACTGCAAGTTCTTCACATTCGTAAATATGAAACCATTTAAGAGGGAACCAACTAGCTGTCTAACAGTGTATCAGGCATTGCCAACATGTATCAGCCAAACATAAATTTCCTTGTTTTTGGTGCTCAGTATATTTAACTCAAAGGAACCTGATATCTGCTGCTGTGGTTCATAACTAAATAAGAATATGACGGGTGATGAAAGTGGTGCTTATCTATATTTTTTCTTTACTTTCATGCTCCAGGTGAGAAACCGTACAAGTGCTCATGGGAGGGCTGCGAGTGGCGATTCGCCAGGAGCGACGAGCTGACGAGGCACTACCGCAAACACACGGGTGCCAAGCCTTTTAAGTGCAACCACTGTGACAGGTCTGTCAAAACACAACTCTCCCTCCTTTCACGCCGTCTGATGTGTTTTTCTCCCATTTTCCTGCTGTTATTCGTGTTTTCTGCAAAGTTTGCTACCAGATACTACTAACACACTCTAAACTGTTTTGGTTCTGACCCAGTTTGAAAGTGTGCTGGCAGGATTACTAATGTGTGCTTCTTTGAAACCTGCAAAGTCTTTCAGGGGAGAACCCAGAGAGTGCTCACTCTGTTTACATTTAGTCTGGTGCTGCATATTAATACTGGGTTGAGCCTTGATATGGAGGCTGCTTTCAGATTGGAGCAAACGTGCTAAACAGTTGTGGAATCAATTTATGCCATCACACAAAAAGTCTATGACATATTAATCTTCTGTCTTGGACCCATAAGGTGGAGTTTTTATAAGATCAGCCAACATTTACTGAAATTGTTTTACTTACCAAAACCAAAGGAGCACGACATTTTTCAAGCAGAAATGTGTTTTCAAGCATGGCACCATTATTGCACCAAAATAGCCGAAATGTTATTTTTTGTCATTATATTCAAACTGTGCTAATATATAATGTTATGTTAATGTTACATTGAAAATACAAGGACTGGAGGACTGGATGAAACTGATTTGAAATATTTTGATAAAATTGTAAAAGGTTTTGTGTATATTTTTATGCATATCATGTCCAAAATAACAAGGTACTATGGATTATTAGGGGCAAGCTAAGGAAAACATTTTAATTACATGAATAAAGTCATATGATATGATGCAATTTTATTCTTGTAAATACATTTAATCTTTTTTACTCCATTGTAACAAAGAATGTTTTTATTGTTTTTTTATTATTATTTTTATTTGAACTATCACCAAATTTCTTAATAAATAACTTATTTTAATGATATTTTGGGCTTTTTTGCAGCATAGTTCCAGGTTGATCTTTCTGTTAATTATACACAACAATCTTCAGTTATTCATGAGGATGGAACTCAATGAAGATGTCATCCATTTGTCAAATGTGGCGTAAACTATCTACTGTATGGGAGCTTTTAAGTACAGTGACAGTGTGGAAATTGGACACAATGGAGGAAGTTAGTGAAAATGGGACCTCTTGAATCATGCATAGGTTCATTATTAAAGGACAAAAAGAAATCCCTTCTCACCTGGGGTACTTTCCCTAATGTCGATAAGATTGGGGTCTTTGAGTGTGTGTTAATGAACAGCAGGCCAGACAGCGACAGCTAAATCAAGTCCCAGCTGGGTAGACTGTAAGTACAGTATTTCTCTCCCCCCCTCTCCCCACTTGCAGGCACACCCCTAATTTGGGCCCACCTCTGTCATGTGTCAGAAGGCGTCCAGCCCTTCCAGCCTAAAGACCCAAACAGACACATGCCCCCTGCTGAGATTAAAGAAGAAGGGAAACAGTGGAGACAAAAAAAAGTCCAGGGGAAGATTGAGGATTGCAGGGGGTGTTGTGGGGTGAGACAGACCCACGGTGTGCCAGCTGGTGTCGTGCCCCCAAGTCGTGACTCATACTTCGCCATCTGTCTCTGAGAGTGTACACACACACTCACACACTCCTAATGACACACGAGAACAGTGATGAATGACTCCCTAGCACTTTGTTCATTCCACGAGAGGGTATGGATAAATGCACACATAAAGATAGGACAGAAAGTGGTATGACATGAAGGTTCAACCTGTCTGTTTGGCAGACAGGACGAACTGTTGATCGTCTTAAAACAATCAACAGTTGCAACAAGCAACAAGATTAGTCTTGATTCTTGAAGATGTTTCACCTCTCACCCCAAAAAGGCCTGTAAACTTCTGAACTAGGGTTATAAAAAACAACACTAATAGGGCCATTAAGGTCCTAGAATGAATAATTAAGGAAATATAAGTCATTGGCCCCGCCCTCCATTTAGGTCAACACTTCTATGTTTCTCATTTGGTGCGCCAAACATATCCCTAACCATGCTGTGTGACTTGTTTTGGTCACATTTCTGAAGGTGTGAAAAGCTGTTAAAACTCCTGGAGAGACGAGTCCAAGCTGCACCGTAGGTGTTGGAAAGATGAAACCTGAGGTCACCTCCTCCGTAATGTTGGTTTCAATGATTAACATGGTGTTAAACAGTCACGGTCTGACAGTCTTGTTAGGTTTAAAATGCGGCACAACGTAGTAATCGGAAAATGTCCTGTTTCTCAGAGTCTTTCTCCATGAAAAATATTCCTGTTGATTTTAAGCCACACAACTCTTATTCTCCAGTAGACTGGTTGGAGCATTGTTCCTAGGGATGAAGATGGTGTCACGAAGGGAACCCACGGTCTCAAAGTGACATCTGTTTCCGCAATCGCACCATGGGAAGTGTAAAGAGGACAGACAGATGAAGGTCCTCAATCCAAAGGAGGTCCGCTGCGGGATCTCCACATAGCTTCAGTTTGACTCCTTATGAAAAAATAAGCCCTCAGATTATGATAGTGAAAAACAGTTCCATGTGAAAAACATACCCAGTTAGACTTCCTTGTCATGGCAAAAATCCTAGAACCTCAGAACCATTGAATCAGATTAATTTTGTCTCATCACTGAATCAAACCTTGGGTATTTATTAAATGGGGGAATATTAACTTCAGTCAATGAAGACCTGAAATTTGATTTGGTCTTTTGCTAAAAGACTTGAGGGCAAAAAGTTTGAAACTTCACCTAAATTTTCTCCTAAAAAAACTTGATGTTGACTTTCTTTGCAAAAACTTGATACTTACCTTGGACTTGGCCCTCAAAGAACTTGGGACTAAGTCAAACTTTCCCTGTGACAAATTGAGATTTGACTGACTTACCTTTTAGAGACTTCACTTGGACGTGTCTCTCAAAGGTTGAAGTTGAAGTCAAAAATATTAGAATTGTCTTTGAAAACTAATACTTCTACCATGTCTCTGATCTTTTTAAGCAAGAGGACTCAGTGATGGCTAACAATGCACTGCCTTCTTGAAATGGGTGAAATGAGGAGGCCAAGGGGAAGTGGTAATGCAAATAAAATGATCAATAGTGAAATAAGACTCACCCTAAAAGAACTCTTCCTCTCAAATGTTTCTTACGCACCAATTACCAAAGCAAACAGCTCCCTGTTATCTCTTACAAAGCAACCCTCTTATTTGGAAAGCACTTCTCATGGGAATGAGCAGTTGTTTTCCTCTACAAACTCTCAGTGGAAGCATAGTTTATCAAGACATGCATATGAAAAAATGTAAGGGCTGCATACATGTGTGTGCATGTGTGTGTGTGCGTGCGTGTGTGTGTGTGTGTGTGTGTGGAGGCAGGCACAGGAATGAGCCAGCTGAAAGCCTTTATTTTGTCAGTTTGTGGCAATCAGCTTGAAATCCTCATTTTTGCAAACATTTTTCAAAAACCCCTCGCTGATAACAAAAGACAAGAGCAATTTCATTTTTCACCGTGGAGCAACGCCCCAGCAATTCCACCAGGCTGGTTTTTTAGATGAGAGGCTTTGAGCCGTCTAATTTAGCTGTCGTTTCCCTGCGCATGTTTTGCATGCCGCCTTTTATTCCCCTCCTCTCCTCCTCTTCCTCCCCCCAACACTGTTTCAACAGATCCATCTGCAGGCTCTCTAGTTATTCATGGCGCAGCTGAAGTCATTAGGAGTTCTGCTGAAAACGCTGATTATGAATTAGTTACACATATACTAATTGCGTGCGCATTAGAGGCTCAGCACTCACTAGCTAACAGCAACATTTAGCTCCGTCTACAAAACAAACTTCTTCCTCATGCTTTAGTAACGAGCTAACAAGCTGTTCTCTGTTTTCTCCTCCTCTTTCGGCTGCAGGTGCTTCTCGCGGTCGGATCATTTGGCGCTGCACATGAAAAGACACATCTAAGGAGTCGGCGAGAGGTCAATGGGAGCGAAAGGAGGCGATGGACTATTGACAGCTGAAAACTAACAAGAGGAAGACAGAGAAGATGGATTTGGAAGACACTGGGAGGACCAGATAGGGTGCCTGATCATATGCAGAACTGAGCTCAAACCTTTTTGGTCCACTAATACAGAATGGCGACACCCTATCTATGACTCTTCAAGGGGTTGGTGGAGGACGTCATGGCAGCTCTTTGTTTTCTTCATCCAATGAGTGATCAAGCCGCAATCGCTCAGCAATTGTACAGTCACATGTTTTCAACATTCCTACTCTTCAGAAATTCCACATATTCAAAAAGATTTTCAGCATTCATCCTGTCAAACCTGCCACAGCCTTTAGAATCATCCTTAGAGTTTTGGGCAAACGCCAAATGGATTTTTCTACTCTTCTGGCATTGGAATCCTCAGAGGCGTGTTGCACTGATGTGTGGTCCGTCTGTTGCACTGACTTACCCTCCAAACCCAGATCAACTTCTGCTGAGACAAACTTATCGACTCCGGGAACGTCAGAGGAACTGACCGTCTGGAGAGATGCAAGGCAGCTTTCGAAGAGTCCGTTTCCTTCTTGAGATCTTATCAGTTGTTGACAAAAACAGTTGCACAATTGACTCTTTCAACTTTTTGTAAAAAAACAAAAAAAAGAAGAAAAACAAAAAGAAATGTCCCAATGTCCAAATGAAATACTGGCTTTCACGTGCCACCTGAGCACAAGTTCAAGCAGCTAGCCCACTGCGATAGCACACCGAACACAAAACGAGATCACTATGTATTTAAAGGCTATATTGTTTCTAAGCAGATCCTGTTACTCTTTTGAAAAAGACCATTTTAAATAGACACCTCACAAGAGAAGAACTCACAGGAAATGGATCCAACCAGAAGGAAAGAAAAGACGGATGCCTGAAATGATCTCTTTGGGCTTTGAGAGTGATTGGCACCAACCGAGCCGCTGGACTGAGACGGTCCAGCTCAGATTCCTGCAGAACTCTTCCAATTAAGCATCTCTCTGACTTGACTTCAAATAACAAAAAATGTATTGGACATCTCTCTAAATTTGCCTGTATGTACATCTAAGAAGATTTCTGCTGACTCCCTGACCAGCATGTATGTCGGAATGTTGATATTTCCCCCCGCAGGACTGATGCTTAGGAAGGCACATTCAATCAATCAATTGGGTCCTGTCAGAGAAAATCAATGTGAATGTATCTGTTGCAATCCTGGCCAATTTTGCTAGACCCATTAAAACACTGGAGAATGGTGGGGGAGACCATACTAGACACTGTTTCTGTTCTTTTTCGCATTAGGGAAAAATGACTGGACTTGGAGAAACTGGCTGGTCACAGCTGGTAGCTTTTGACATTTTACTGGCTCTCATGGACCAACATGAGAGTAGATTTTCAGTGGGTGGCTAAAATGGGTTAGGGGAGGGTGGATCTGCTCAGTCAGCAATGGTAACTGCCCCATCAGCTTATGTAACTGTGGCAGAGCGAAACCCACATGCACAACGAGTCAAACATCCACACCAGGAAAACTGCAATTAGCATTTATATTGCGTAACATGACTTTGTCATGTCAAAGAGAAACAACTAAAATCCGATTCTTAGATGTCTTAAATTCACAGATGCATTTGAGATGGACATAAGATTGCACACAAGCTTGGGTGTCAATTAATTTGCTTTGATTTTGCTGTTTTATTGCGTTGAAGGAAAAGTCTTCAGAGTAAAATGTCTGCATCAGACTTACAGCTCTAAATATATGTTGGTGGGGTCAAGCTGAAATAAGTCACACAATCCTGATCTAGAAAAACAAACTTTAGAGTTTTTGATGGGACAATGAAGACTGATAACATTAAAGCACAAATTTTCCAGCTACCACCAGCTGTCTTGAAGAAAGGAGAATTATGAAAATGTTTAGTCCAAAAACCTTTGATTACAGGACAATTGCTTGAGCCGTCTTAGAAAAATCTAATTGTCTAATATCATAAAACTGTTCCAATTAGCACTATTTAAGGTGTCCAATGTATAGTCAGGAGTTGAGGAAGGTAGGGAGAGCAGAGTTGGTAAGTGTTTGTGAAGTGGGGAGCAGCAGAAGCAGCACTAGAACAAAACGTACTAATTGTTGTGGTTGATGTGTAACAGATTATATTGAGAGTGGTGGCCATCATGCAAAAACTCTGAAATGACCATTTTACAAATCCACTGCACAGATTACCACATAAAACACTTTTTTGCTAATTTTACTCCAAACTTTAGCAACCTTAACAAAAATGCAGCCAACTCGTGAAAGAAAAATATTCTAAACTGGCAAAAACTAGCAATGCCATTCAACATGATAGAGTAAAACCCTTTGTTTGATGAACATCCCTATTCAAGCTGATTGAAGGTTTGTCATAAGGTTTACTTTTCTTTGGCAAACATGACTTAGAATCATGTAACCTGCAGTTTGGAGTTTTGGGTGGAGCCAATGTAGGCGGAGCTACCTGATTTGGCACATCCTTTATTAGTCCTACCCAGTCTTAGCTAAGAAACATTCACAGATAAATGATTCATATTCACAGTTTCAAAAACTATAAAAGTGACATATTTTACTCTGAAGATTTTGAAAAATAACAACTAAGTTGTTTTTTTATTTATTTATTTTTTGTTAAGTCTTTAAGGCCATCCAAGATGCATTTTCTTCATCATATGCGCAAAAACATGACTCTTCCAATAAAGCGAAGAGCATAAACATTTCAAATTTCAAGCAGATTTGCTGGTAGTGTAATTTTCTGACTGTACATGAAAAAGGAAATGAAGAATGGCAGTTTCACCTTTTCTAAGGTGACTGCTGACCACTGATGGCAGCTCTATGTGTGTGTTTCAGTATTTAAGTTCGATATGCTTCTATTGAATGAATCTGTGTGTTTATATATGAGCTGGCGACTGTTCCGCATCGATTGGAATTGTGGATTTAAACAAGAACATTGTGGGGAGGGATTTCATGTTTGTTTGCTTGACTGTCTTTGGATTTTTAACAAGAAGCTGATCTGAAACGTTAGCCCGCCTCTTTTTGGGCAGCTGACAAAAACAAAATTGTTCTCCAGGAGTCGTGGGAATCTGAAATCTCGAAATGTGAATGTGTTTTCTGGTGGGGGGGGGAGAAAAAAAAGTCTTCATGTCGTCTCTGAGGATGCGTTTACGTTCCGTGTCATCTTAATGATTGATTCAGTTCTGCTGTGCCTGTGTGTTCTTCGTCTGTGTTTTTTTGCACTCTGACTTTTTTTTTCTTTTGAGAGAAAAAAAAATCACTTGCATATCTGATGTTTTTGTTTACCCGTCTACAATCCTAACAACCATGCTCTACCACGATCACAAAGTCTGTACAGTAGGGGTTTTTTTTTTAGCACAATTTCCACACACCGCCGTTGAGACTCTGTAAACACTTGTCACCAACACCTATAGACGCATATTCTGCTCATTCCTCGTATTTTTCACTGATTTAAAAAAATAATAATAATTCTTTCATTTGAGACTGCAGCTCGAGCTTTTTCTGCAGAATGTGCGGGGGTTACATACATTACTATGTGTGACACCACCTCCGTTTCCACCAGGTCTGAATTTTAAATCAAACGCACCTCCCCTTTTTCTACCAGCACACTCTCTTTTCCCTCCATTTTCCCCAACACGATCCCTTTTCCTTCTCTATTGTCCTTCTGTTTGTGTTCCTCTGTACAAAGTGTTTCAAATTTATCATTTGTATATTATGATGTATGGGTACGATAATGTTCTTTATTATGGAAAAATGAGAAAGATTTATTTTTGTTACCGGTTTGTTTCATAATTCCTTTTTTAAATTGGTATTGTAATATCTCTATGCAAGGAAACTGTTCGGTGAATCGTTTTTATTTAAGAATGTAATTATGTGTAATAAATGGTAGAAGCAGTTTGGCATGGAGTATTCCTGCTTCTTCAGCTGGTCTGTTTCCCCGAGCGACAATGTCCACCTAATCACCCATCTTCACACTGGATATTTTCCCCCGATTTCTTATCAAGTCTCAATCACGGAGCCCATTCAGCTTGTTAACAAAGACCGACCACGTTGCTTTTTCTTCTCACTGACCAACACACTTTATTTTTCTTTTTTTTGTTGCATTTTTAGAGGTCTGGCCACAAGTTTGCGAGCTAAACATGAACACAGATGAGTCAAAAGGAGGATTGGGACATTTAATTTACACCCTCCTGTTTCTGCTAAGCCCACGAGGAATGAAAAGACCGGCTGATTTATCTCCGTTTTCGATCAAACGCAGGAAATAAGCCGGAATACCTTCGGTTTGCTTCGGTGCGCGCTCTCGTTGTCTCCCTCTAAGGGAGCTACAGCGTGTTAATTACATCTGTTACCAACCAAGGTGATGACTTATCCACTATTCCTGCCTTTTGACCATGACTAACTGATAAAAGGGTAATCGAATAACTAATGGCTAATTAGGGAGTAATTACTCCCCGGTAAATGGCCCAATGCAGTGTATTAATTCTCCTTGGGTCTGGCAGTGAGAAACTCCCATAAGGTTTTTTGTTTCATTTAATGCTCCCTAATTGAAATGGGCACCCTCATCAAGAAGCTTACATGTATCTGTCGAACTTAATGTACTTTTATCTGTAATTACAGACAGGCTGCGCATTATCTACCTCCCTACATCGTCTGCATGAGGCTGCAGAGGCCCCATTATGACACAAAGTACCACGAAGCCATTTTTCAGTAAAGGCCACGTGTCGCTTTTAGAGCGTCGTTGTCTTCTGGTGCGATGGACGACAGCAGGAATGTGAGTTTACAGACAATCTAACTGGTTTGGATCTGGGAACTGTTGGCAAGCTTCAACAGTCTGTAGTTTAAACAAACAGGTAATCTGGAACTGTTTTGTAATTGAAGTGGATGGAGCAAACTGGAGAGCAGTGCAACACCTAACAGAAGACAAAGTATCAGAGAATCGTATTACTGTTTCCTCTTTTGCCCCGAGATGAAGCCTGAACCGTTTGGTAGCAAAAAAATCTACATCAGCTATTCTCTACAAGGCTAGACAAATTGGGATACCAATGAACAAAATTTAAATACTTCTTATAGACATTCAAATGTTTCTAAAATATGTCTGTTCCTTTCACAGATTAATCCCACTTGCTCTGCAATCCAGTCCAGGTTTCTTCTGATTGAGTTTCTTTATCTACAGATGAAGAATTACTATTTCTTGCCAAGGAAAAATTACTTTACTAAAAGTCGAACTTAATTTTCCAGTTACACTAATGAGTTATTCCATATTTATTGCATTACTCAAACAAAAGCACTCACTGATTTTTCCATTAGTTGTATTTATGTTTCATCATGTCTCCTTTCAGGAGTGCATTACTCGCCAGACTATGAAAAGTAGTAATTTGGCGGTTAAAAAGTTAATTAGCTGATCTGATCCTCTCATAGTTAAAACTCACAACATGATAAAGACACACCTACTAATATCATGCTTATGATAGTTACTGCTTTACTGAGCTGAAGGTATTTACCTATAAGTCAAGCAGGGAACTGCAGTTAAAGAATAGTGCAAATTCAGTGCACCAGCATTGATCAAAATCAACACTTATAATTTTAAACTACTAAAGATTTTTAGGTACGATGCAAAGTACTCATGCATTAATTACCACACTTTTTGCGTTCTCTAAAATTTCATAGTAAATTTGTCCAGAAATTTACTGGAAAGCAGCTTTTGGTGCAAACCACTCCCCCCCCCAAAAAAAGAAACAAACGCTTTTTTGTTACTTTATTAAACAATTTAAGTGTCTTCTCAAATCCTGTATGACTTACTTTTAAAAAGGCAAAAGTGATAGAACAAGTTCACGCTGTTTGACTATGACTACACAAAACCTTTTCTTTAAAAAAATTGTACGTGCTTAGTCTATTGTTAGACAAATAAAAAAAATCTAAATTAGTAGTTTGGAGTGACTTTTTTTTAATAATATGACCATGTCTCTTCTCTTTCCACTGCAGATCTGTGTGCTAAAGCTGCTGGACTTTGGAAAGCAACCACTTTTTTTGCTAGTGCTAACAGAAATACAAACAAGTTCTCATCAGTTTCAAATACATTGTAAAAATTGGAAGTACATCAACAATCTGTGTATGGTTTGTTCTTTGATTTTTCAGCTTCAAAATAAACGACCAAAAACAAATAATTGATGCCTGATGACCTTTCCATCTTTTCCTGCATCGCTAGTAATAAAACAACCATATTTTGGACATAGATAGCTGAAACAAAGATCAAACACTGTATTTTTATCTAGTTCGATTTCACATGAAGGAACAACTAATTAATTTTACCATTTTGTTTTGGAAACAGAAAAACCAAAGAGAGATCAACACTCAAATGATCTACTTAGCTGTTAGCAGTTAGCCGCCATGGTCAGAACGTCTGACCTGTCCAGTTAAACATTTTATTATTCTTCAAACCTTGCCTGTGGCTGAGCATTAGGGCTTAATCTAATATAGCTGATGAAATCCATGATATTATTCCGGTCAATATATCCACGAGGGTTCACACAGTTTAATTAAAAAACAAAATTAAACATGCCCCCACATGATCTTCCTTCCTAACAGCACTTGACAGTGAATACAACTGAATTAACGCAGACACAGTGCAGTAAGAGGTGGATTTGTTATCCGGATAATTACACCGGGGGACGCCAAGCAGAAAAACGTGAATAATAGAAAAGATAAGTCGATAAACACGTCTTTTTCAGTCCTTGATTACATGTACTCTGTCACCTCGTCCCGCTGCTGTTTTCACACATCGCCATCAAATGATAACATCTTTGTAATTCTAGAAGGACAACAAGAAATTAAACATGCATGGGTAGCGTTTTAATTCTGTTGACACCATATTTAATTAATGCTTATTCGGGAGCAAGTTAGTTATTATGCCATTGGTGTTGAATTCCGATTTGTTTACTCAGAGATCAGTATTTAGATCCAAAGATCTGAGCAATTGCTAAATGAAAAGAAGGTAACAAAATGCAGTTTTGATTATTTGAAACGAAACCCAGTGGACGTTTCATTTCTGTCTCCAGATTGTCGAAAACAGCAGTGATTGTTTAGCATCTTGTGGGATTATGAGCTGTGCCCTTGAATTTTCTACTTCCTCTGCAGCACTAAACACCTGAGCACATTTTGGAAGCGGTGCCTTTTTTGTTTCATATACAATGATTCGGTTACAGCTCCCATCGCTGGAGGAGGGCATAAATGGTGGAAAAGTGCTGAATTGAAGCCCCTGTAATAAAAGGGAAAAAGGGGATTCTTGAGGCAAAGTGGTGATTCACCTGACGAGCTGAACATTAAGCTTTCAATTTTTTTTTCATGTGGTTGTAACGGGAGATTTTACAGAGGGAGCTGCCAATGCCCCGGGTGCTTTATAGGCATCTGGCAGCCATATTGGGATGTTTCTGTCAAATCTGCCAAAGGAGACGGAGACATGCTGAGAGATCCGACAGGTTTAACATCTCCTTTACTCTCATCTTTTTTTATGCTTTCTATGAAACTAGAGTGATAACAAGGATAGAATTACAAACAATTTCATATCTGATTGTGCGAACCACGAATTCTCCAGTTGCAGTCCTGCGGGGGTATCATCAGAAATTCAAACCTAGAGATGCAGACCAGGGATTCTCGAGCAGCCAACTGCTTGGGTATTCTCAATTATCGGGAATATGTCGTTGTGGCTCTCTGTAATTAAAGTCTAATCATGCCGGTGGATTCAGGGAAGCATCCTCATCAAACTTTCATTAATCTGCCTCCTTGTGAGGACTAGCACCAATGCAAATGGTCAAATGGATACATCAAGACGGGATGTTTTAGGAAAATTTGGATGTTTACTCTAAGGCTTTTTATAAGCGTTTAATGGAAATGAGTGAGAAAAAATAGAATACAATTTCGAGCACCTAAAATTCTTCACTGAGCCCTTAATAGATCAACATTCAGATTTAATCCTGGGTATTAATTCATAAGAGCACACACAATTGAATATTTAAGAAATGAATCGTGTACCTTTGACAGGTTTAGCATTCTAACTTGGCAAGTGTTTTTGAACTGGATACATTAAATCTTCCAAATGTTTTCAGGTTGATTTGAAAGTTAGCTGCTCAATAAGTTGGAATTACTTTGTCGTGTTTTCAACAAAACGTAAAAACTGGTTAGCAGCCTGGCCATTGCTTTCCTGAGCAATATGATTGAAAAAGGTTCTGTCTTCCTACTCGGGTTGTTTTCAGTCTATTTTCTACCAGGACCAATCAGCGAACAAAAGGAGAAATTATAGATGATTACAATGACAGCCAGGTAATTACAAGTCTTATAAAAAAAGAAAACAGAATTAACATTGGACAGGGCATTCTATTGTAACATTATACTTAGCATACTATCGTTACTCTCTTCATAGCAAAGTTTTGAACATTTTACAAACACATTCATTTTATAGAAAACTTTTGTATTTAATTAACCTAAACGAGCTTTTGGCACAGCTGAGAGTAGATGTACGATGACTTTATCCACAAAAATCTGATAACAGCTTTTATTACCCACATTTCTAGAATTGTAGCATGTATATAAATTATTTACTTACTCTTTATGACATCAAAACTGTATTTTGACAGCTTTATCACAGCATTTAGCTGTAGACACAAGCATTAGCATGCTAATTTTAACATATACAGTTGTTAGCTTCTAATTATAGCATTTGGTTGGTGCTCTGTTGTTAGTGTTTTATAATGCATAAAAGGATAAATGTCTATGAAAAGCTAACTAGCATAAGCACAGAAACGTGCAAAAATAATTCAAAAGTAAGCATTTTATAGAACTGTAGCTTTCCTATGATATAACTGATTTGTCTTTGTGGTTTTAAATGCAAATACATTGAACATGTGTCTAATAAAGTCAAATAATATGACCCAGACAACTGATCACTGCATTTGTATTTTAGGCCACCAAGTTTTGGTTGAAGCAAAACTGAGAGTGCAGAAAAAAAAATCTGTGTTTTAAGGACGCTAGACTAAAATACCAACGTGTCTGTATCTGCACTCGTTCTCACTCTTTCCTCTGACTGTTCCCTCCTCTGGGATAGTTTGGAATAAAACTACAGGCGAGATGTTTGTGTTTGAAGCGGGAACAAGCAGCTGGAAAGGCTGGTGGTCCCGTCCTCAGAGTCGGATCAACCGGAGCGCCATGTGAGAGCACCTGGCTCTCTCATACACTGCCTGCTTGACAGACAGCACAGACACCTGGAGGTCCAATGAGAGAGCGCCGTGTATGAGCCACTGCTGCTCTACAGGGCCATGCATTATGCAGGAAGCTTTTTCCTCTCCTCCCTCTGTCTGTCTCCCCCTCTGCCCCCTGCTCTGCGGTAAAAATAGATCAACAGACCTTAGCGTTCAGCTCTTTTTTTTTTCTTTTTATGCCTCTCACTTTCACTTGGATCCCACCAGGTGCAGCGACTGCTGGCACGCGCCCCACATTTCTTCGCCTCAGTGTTTGTGCTTCCGAGGCTTAAACGCGTAGGTGTTTACACACTCTTTTCAGCATGTGTGCGTGTGTGTGTGTGTATACATGTCAGGTTGGGTTGTTTCATCAGTTTGCACTGCACTCAACTTCCAATAAAAGTGGGATATTAGTCTCACAGTGGTTTTTCTGGTTATTATCGAAGGAAGGATTTTGGAGGAGTTATTATTTGGCAGCGGCTGGTGGCGTGACATTTGCAGATATTGCATTATAGCTTTTACTTTGAGCCCAAAAGCATCTGAACTCTCCATTATCTTGGAACTGAGTGCTTGAATACAATCAGAAGCCACACCAATGGAGCAGAAAATCTAACAAAAACAGAAAGGGCATGTAATTTCTTTTGAATTTTCTTCAAATTTAGCTGTGGTTTCCTTTACTTCTACTTCTCACTTTCTTCTCTCTGTATGTAATAATGCTTGTAACCTTTATTTAACCACCTTTGTCTCACTGAGGTTAAAAATCTCTGTTTCAAGAGAAGCCCGGCCAAATCAAAACTACACTCATCATCACAACCATTTTCATTTAAAATAATTAAAATGCAGTACAGATCACAAAGGAAGTAACATAGCAAAGAGCAAAAACAGGTATAAAAGTAAGATGCAACTTAATATTAGTCAAAGTATTTACACCATATTTACAAACTGCTTAAGAGTTACTTCAAATGTATTAAGAGAACACTAAACTGATTATTTCAGTTTTGAAATACTGATGAGAATATTTAAACATCCAAATTATGATGTTAGAGGTAATGAGCTCATTTGGCCGCATTTTGATACACAATCAGGGAATATTTGGGAGAAAATGGATCACACTTTGTTGAGCAAAGTGTGATCAGGTATCAGCCGAATCGCTACCTGCTAGCCTGCTGTTATAAAAGCCATCCCAGTCTCAGTCAGAGGGTGGCGCTAAAGACACAACAGATGAAAAGGTGAAATCAAAGAGCAATGAAAACTGTGAAATACACAATTTTCTAATGACGAATTACTTTATTATTTCTTTTCAGTCCATTTCTTACATTTCTCTTAATACCAGGACATTATAGCCGCCTAAAATTATCCTGACAACTACATTTGCCTGCCTGGCTGGTCAGATGCGAAAAAAATAGTTTGAGTGGGAAATGTGCTTGTTCACAAAGACACAGAAGACGTATGTCAGCCCTTTAAAGGTCATCAGACAGAGGGGTCTCTCATAGACCTGTTCCTGCATTACTATCTACTGATGGAGGTTGATAGAGGTCACATTGTGAGTTTGCACGAAGGCGGACATTCATAATGAGCAACATCTGATGGTTCCTTGATGTAACAGCTGGTTCCAAAATTGTGTCATTCAGTGTATGAGGTAATTGTACAACATGGCACCTACTAACAAACATTGGTGTAATCTTTAATGCACACTTTAGTTGTCTTCATGTGTTCCAAACCATGTCTAACTCCGAGGAGTTCTTCTGGATGATAGGCTGGTTTTAACGTGAAGGAAGAGCCTGTTCTGTCCTCCTGATATCTGCTCAGGATGACTGCTGGCATCCATTTGGAGGTTTTCCTGGCTTGTGCCAGTGGAAGACCCCCCAGGGAGGAACACTTTGGAATCCATTTGGAGCTGAAGAATCCCGTAGCTAAGAATGTTGGTACCTGTCCAAGTTGCTATTAGGCTACTGTACAAGAGGATCTGGGGAATATATTCCATATTGTCCATCTTTATAACAGTAATTGCCCCATCTTTCAAATGATGCATTCAATGTCAAGGCCTTGTGTGTGGACAGAAACGTCCATCCTCTGGTCATTTTCTTGTTCAGACTGTCCATGTAATACTTCACCTCTCTCCATGAGTCCACTGTTGGTCCTAAGCACCATAATTCACCTACCTGGAGGTTTTCAGCCCATGGAGATATGCCACGGTGGATCTGGGATGCATGGAGAGACTAAATATCGTTTCTGGCTCGGGAACATCTGGGAGTCCCTTAGAGTTTGTTCCTGGATCTGTTACCTCTTTAATCCAACCTCAAATGTGGAGAAGACAATAAAAAATTGGCTGTACTTCTCCATCGACTAGAATCAGGGGTCAAATGTTTATGTCAAAAGTAGGGTCAAGGGCCATTACTTTAGAAAGTTTTAAAACTAGAATCTTGCAAATGGACAGAATTCAGAGGTTCTCCTATAAAAAGTTATAAAAATTCATGACACGTATCAGAACCAAACGATATGCAGCCAACTTTGCCTTTAAGTCCCAAAGTTTAAGCAAAAAAAATATATTTGCACATGATTGTATTCATCAGCTCATGGCATGCTTGAACGATAAGTGTAAAGGTCTTCTGTTGCCGAGTGCCAAGTCTCCCGGAGGACCATTGATCCACGTCTACGACCACAGAGGGCTCTGCGGCTCCTCCCTGATTGCCATTCTGCAGCTAATTAAACAGTCCGGCTTAACGAGTCCACGCTGATAACAAGGTCGGAAGAAAAGGTCACGGCACTACGCTTGCCTCAACCAGACGGTGTCAATAAGAGCGCCGTCCGAGAGGACAGGCGCTCAAAAAGAGAAGTAATCATCTGAAAGGTACGGAACAGAGAGAAACAGGCAGATGAAGTGGAAGGAAGAAGACGCTTGTTTGAAAGAAGCGGAGCATCAATACCATTAAATCTGAGCAAATTTTAGGTGTAGTCTACCACATCAACCAATAAGGAGACCCTGAAACTCACCGCTGACTCTGAATTTAATCAGCATCTTTGAGATATTTAAGAAGCAGACATGAAAAGAAGTGTATTGATTCGAGGAGGCCGTATAACAAGAGGGAAGCAGTCGTCTTGCTGGATTTTTTCCAACCAGGCTGCAGAGGAGCCCTGAGCACGACACGCAACCACATGACCTATATATATATCTCCTATCTGGTCCTCATCATTTATCTTACAGCGGCAGAATCAGGATAGATTGGTTCAATTAGACTGGCCTTTAATGTAATCTGTTTAATCCATTTCTATCATCAAAGCCAATACCTACCTCTCTCCTCGGAGAGTGGGATTAGCACCGGGAGTGCACATCCAAGCAAGAAAAAGAAGGGAAATAAATACAGCCTTCGAGTTGATCAGATCCCCTTTAATAGTCGGGATATTTGTTCTTTACAATTGGGCTGTGAGGAAAAGCAGAAAGTATGGAGTGAAGTTTTTATGGGCGAGATTTAAGATCTTCATATCCTGCCAGAGATTGGAAACACGGTTTGTCACGATGCCCAGCGCCACCGTAAAAATTAAAGACTTGGCTCCCTTTTTAGTGTCTTCACAAACCTCTAATAGGTTGATTCTATTAAGAGACAAGAAGACCATATCTTCTTGGATGAAAGTACCTTAAACATTAATTCTGTTTCAAGTGAATAAATTGGCAAAATACTGACATTACATGGTTTGTTTCTAGAGCTTCCGTTGCATTCTCAGGCTATTTGACTCACTTTTGCAATGATTAGACATTTTCTATTGAATGAGGAGGTGATTTAAGTATATATTTTTGCATTTTAATGCAATATTTTTTTAGTTCTGCCTGTTGTTAAGAGATGATCTGTTGAATTGCAAATGAATCCCAATATTAATCATTGTTCTTTTCTGGTATAGGAGAAGTTCAAAATGTGATGCTCAGGGTCCAACAGAATTTGAGAAAATGAATTTTCTGGAAATACGCCACAATTTAGACAACAGTTCCAGAAAAAACCCTTTTTAAAACCATTTTTAATAAGTTGGTTGCTTATTTTGGTCCCAAATCCACCTGTTGTTCCATCTTTCTTTGGGAATTTGCACCAAAATATTTCTTAGAGCAATGCCTCATGGGAATAATCTGTTGATTTGCTTTTAAATGGTGACAGTTTTTTAAGGAAAATTAATTTCAAAGTTGAATGTGTCAGTTACACCAACAAAAAACCTGTTAACTCTTTCCTACCAATGACAAACAGCCTGTTCTGTTACTGGATTGGATGACTGAAGACCGATCAAACAAAACAATTGGAAGTTGAACAATTTATGCCCTTAACAAGCAGTGAGGCTTGGAGAAATGTTACTCTACCATAACAAGGCTGGTCATTTGGTCATACACTGCTGTGGGATGCCAAAGTGGAGACCTGGTGTTGATGTGGTTCTGTGGTGGAATAGTCATCTTGGAATCGGAGCGTTATAGGTTTGACACCAGCTGCAAGCCAAACTTGTCATTTTCTCATGTTTACAAAATAAAAAGATTAATATTCATATTCTTCATAAGTAAGTCCGATACAATCAAATTTTGCATTATGGCAAAGGTACAGTATGCGCATCATTGGTAACCATGGAGAAAAAGTCCCACCATCATGTAGCCTATATGGAAAATACTGGTAAGAATCCAGACTTTTGTACACTTTTAAGTCTCGTCTGGTGTAATGGGAAACTCCGCTTATGACTTGGTGGAATAAATCATGTGGCATGAATTCAGGCAGATTTGATCAAATCAACAAAAAGGAGTGAGAAGGTATGGATCAGTTTCCATCTTTTGTAAATATTGCTGTCAGAAATAATAAAAAAAAGCTAAAGCTGAAGGGCCATTCCATTATCTTTTTCTATCTGGGTAACCTTGGGTCAGTAAAAATTCACCATATTGATTGATCTGGATTCTCCTAATTACAGACCCCTTAAATCCCAGTATATAATCCTTCAAACAATCCTAAGAAAACCAAATTCAGGAACTTTGAGTCAAATTTTAAATCAAAAGCAAAAGGATCTAGAGAACATAAAACACGTAAATATTTCTGAATAACTTATACGTCCAAATTCAATACAATGAAGGAGTTGGCTGAAAACTCAAGATACAATGTCCCAAAGCAAAGATAAATGTCATCACCTGGACATAAATCTAAATAAAAAACCCTGTAATTCCAAAAACACATTTTTTATGTCCTTTAGGTTGTATTAAGATGTAGATTCTATAAACTCAACTTTTGTTCTTCACACGATTTTACTTCTAGCAGACTTTTCAAGAACTGTATGAACATTCTGCTTATTAGGTAAGAAAATTAAATGACATCTAACTGGGAAGGATGTGAGGTGCATTGATTGTTTAAAAGTGCTACAATCGTCTCTTTTGGCAAACTGGCAAATCAAGCAAATGAGGTTTTTGAATAGCGTTATATCTTACCAGTTTATGTTAATATGTGCTTATTCAGATCAATAAACTGCTGCCAGGAGCTCAAGAGCTACAACATCCTTGCTTGTCAAGTTTTTTTTACGCTCCTTCACGGAACCAGATTGTGTTTGAGGACTCAGGGGTCTGCCATCTGAAAACCCGTGACATTTTTTTCCCCACCAAATTACATGGCTTTCAATGAGGCAGCAAGACTGTTTTGTAAATTCATGGATTTCATCCAACAGCTGCAATCTCCTCCTACCTGCTGAGATTTCTGCAGGGAAGTGGGATTTTTTACACTGAATACCCGTCCACCCCCCCTTCCGCTCCTCTCCAGCCCCCCAGGCCTCCATGTCTCTGTGCTGGCTCTCTCAGAGGAAGGAATGAAATCAGCGTGCAGGTAGACACTGCACTCATGCATTTATTTTTGTTGGAGATTCTTTTTCCTTCTTCTCATGCATAATGCTTATGCATGCAGCAGCACGCTCGTTTATCTCTTCCTCCACGATCCGCAACTTTCAACTGTTTTCCCTTCCACCTGTCTTTATGAAGCCTGCTTTTTAAATCCAGTATTTGTAATAATTCTCTCTCTCATATAGTGTGGATTACCTGTGTGATTGCTTTCCAGCAGAATTCCCCCGCGGAGCATTAGCAACATGGCTCGTCACACTCCCACCCCCCCCTTCACACCTCCACCCCATCTTCTCGTTTTTATGTGCCTGCAGATATTAAAGCTATATATGGTGCTGCTACGCTGGAGTCCATTAACTTTTGTCTTACGTCTCCCGTGTGTTTGCAGAATTGTTTTGCAGAGAGGCTGTAATGAGACTCGGCTGGCGAGGCCTTGGTGATGCATTGGTCATGTCTGCTTAAACACGTGTTGACAGGCTTGTCCTCCACAAGCAGGATTCACCTCCACCAGCACACACACACCCAGCTGTGAACGGTGACTTGACTGCAGCTGACAGGTTTGATCAAAGCTGATTGATTAGGAGACATGAGGCATTGGGGGTGCAGGGGGGGTGAAGGGTTGTGGAGAGGACGTCCTACACCTTCCCCTCGCTCCCACTTTCTCCGCCTCAAATCATATTTGACGGTTAATATTGATCAAATGGATCTGAGTGATCAATACTTCAATTTGTTAAATGGGCAAAAATCATGTTTTTAAGCTAAAAAGAAAACGGTGTAATTCAAAAATGTGTTATGCCAAATGGTACAAAAACGTTACATTTCTAATCTTTCTTAAATTCTATTTTATCATCAAACCTATATGACAAGAATTATACAAGACTGTTCATTCAGGTTTGTGGAAACATACTGAGATGTGCATTTGCTGCCATCTGCTGAATTGCATATGCAAGTACATGTCATTGTAACTTACACATCAATTCCAGGATCCTTAGAAATGAGACAGATAAACATTCTGATGTGTAAAAATGCCATCAGACAAATGATGTAAAGCACTTTGAACTGCCTTGTTGCTGATATGTGCTATACAAATAAACTGGATTTTGATTGATTGATTGATTGATTGATTGATTGATTGATTGATTGATTGATTGATTGATTGATTGATTGACGTTGCAGGACGAATGAAGCCTGCGCAATGACTGGGAACACCTGTCTCAAGAACTGCCACCAGGGGGAGCTGTGAGTATAAACGGAGGCTCTTTACCTTGTGACATCGTCACATTTCAGTGTGAGTTATTTAGCAGTGAGCACAAATCAGCTAACTTCAGTTAAGTGTTGCTTCTCCTGTTTTGACTGGGGTGTGGAAGTAACTTCACCTCCTCATGTGACCAGCAGCATAAAAAGGGTGTGTGTGTCTGTATTGTGCTCATTACATCCAAATGGTTCAAGTACCAGGGCTGCACAGTGGTGCAGTTGATAGAGCTGTTGCCTTGCAGCAAGAAGGTTCTGGGTTCAATTCCCAGCCCCAGTCTTTCTGCATGGAGTTTGCATGTTCTCCCTGTGCATG
>CAEGAF010008557.1:0-13835 GCA_903067075.1 Micropoecilia bifurca
AATATTTTTTATTACAGGCATTTTAAAATTGTCCAATTTTACTCACAACTTTATGAACTTTACATAAATTATCAGTTTACACATCAAAAGTGAACACATGAACATGAAAATTTAAGTGTGACAATAAAACATAAGTGAGGATCAACGACAGAACATTCCTTTTAGCACAGTAAGCTTGCTAATAAAAGAAACATGCTTTGTGTTGTTAAATTGACTGAATTTACTGCAGTGTATTCTCTGAATCCCTTGAGTTGTCTGCTGGTCCTGAATTTTGTTTTGCAGTCTGGAAACACAGCCTTGCATTTCCAGTACTCAGACTTGTCACTATGACTTCCCTAAAACCAAACACTGCTTTGTAGAATGATAGCACTGCTGTCAGACTGCTGCCTTGCACTTTGTGATACTGTAAATACATAAGATACTCATTATCCGAGTATCTATGGTGTCACCAGGCAGACATTTCACAAAGTCAGCAGAAAAATCAACATTCTGTTTGTGAAACATTTAGTTTCCTGAGGAAAATTTTAATTCTCCTCAGGAAATGTCTTCTTCTGCATCTTTTCCCATCATTATGTCATAGATTATAATCTATTTAAGAGAAAACAAACTGATCCGGAAAGACAGCAAGTTTAATCTGAATCTAAATCTTGATCTTAATATTTTCTTTTTTTTACTGAAAAAAATTCCATTCATAAAAATCTGAAGACTATATTTGCATCTGAAATCTCTCCAGTTTCCTGCTCTGATTTCCTTCCTGATTGCTAAGTGGGAGAAAAACTTCAGCAAAACCAGATTATCTCAGGTCTTCATCAGAGCTCAATGGAAGAACATTATGGAAACAGACGGTAAGGAGGCGAACTGAGACTGCAGATTGTGATCAATCAGTGGCAGCAGAATCACGTTGTGTGGGAGGCAGATTGAGGACGTGATCCAGTTCTACGTTTTGCTGAGCTGGTGATCTGAAGAAGAACTGGGGGAAGAAATTAAGGTGAGGACAAACAGGAGACAGATGTTGGCTGTCATAGGCTGAGGATTTGACTGAGTGTTTCACAGGACAGAGGTTAGCTGTGAGGAACTCTGGTCCTGCTGCTCTGCTGGTCTTAATAAAATAATATTTATTATAGTCTTTATTTTTTAAAAATTCTACAAAATTAGCATTTTTTCGGTGCAAAAGTTGAGTATTAAAACTGATATATCCTTATGAATTAGATTTTTTTTGGTGATTTAATTTAGACTTTTCCAAGATTGGGGGGTTAGAATCCCTGAGTTTTCTTCCCATGCTTTTAAAGAAATTGATTTTCCTTTAACAGATAAAACCAGTCAGTGGCTGGTTTTAATCATTTCTGTGTTATCACGCTGTGTCATTTATGCAGAAATAATTCCTCAGAAAGTCTTGAGTTAACCACATGCTGCTGCTGCATTTTCCCGTGTGTGGTCAGTGGAAACTCTCCATATAGTCCTGCTGGGTTTATTCCAGTCTAGATTTAGTGATAAGGCCGTTTGGCCCGGCGTCTTTGTGCTGAGCGTCACAGATCGATGTTTCACCATGTGGAGCCCAGAAGAAAAAGTAAACAGTTCAGCAACAACAGCAGCCCTTCACCCCGACCAGCCTACCGTCACGTTCCTGAGGTCCGGACAACAAGTGGATGTTCATGTTTTCTGCAGCAATTTTTAGCTGGACAGACAACTGAGAAGTTTCTAGGTTTAAGTTCGTTTTTGTTTGAAACGCAGTGTGAAATGTTGGCATGGGATTTACTGTTTTTTAAGCGAGACTGAACTTATATTAATGTTGATGAGATTTTTATCATCAATCCATTTCCAACACCAGCTCATCCTCTTCAGTACGCTTTACCCACATTGATAACTCAGAAACTATAAAAACCCATAAAAGGTTGGCATTTTCTGTACTGATAATTTTACTCTATTATTACTATGATACTTTAACAACATTTTTTTTCTTTAACATGTTTTAAAAACAAAATTGATCACTTAACATATATTATTGTAATATTTTTTGGTCTTGCTTGCTCAAGTTACCATGGAGCTGGAATGCTAAATCCTTTTGCCGAGCTAGCATCCTGTGCTAATACTAACACTCACATAAATATGCAATCGAAGCTAAATAAATAAATAACTTAGGTAAAGCAAAAACACATTAAGACCTATTTATGTGCCAAAAGCCAGGCTAACTTTTTTTTCTGCTCCTAGTGCTATGTGAAGCAGAGCTAGCTGTAGCTACAAACCCAACAGGGATTTATCAAAGTGTTTCCACAAAAATATCTTTCTAATTCACTTCAAATAATTTTTCAAGGATTTTCTTTGACTCTGCTTTCCACTTAATGGTGACTCCAATCTTTTGGAGCCGTGCTCAGCTGACGGTAGCATGATGGATAGTCGGGGTGTGTGGAGGCGCTGGAGGCAGGTTGTCCCTCTCCACTATACGCAGGCGTCTCATTAGCAGCTCCTGATGAACTCGGCAAGGTCGAGGTAGGAACGATTTTCATCCTGCAGCCAGCCCTGCCACTTGTTGCAATTTAAGTGTTTCACAAACAGAATGTTGATTTTTCTGCTGACTTTGTGAAATGTCTGCCTGGTGACATCATAGATACTCAGATAATGAGCATCTTATGTATTTACAATATCACAAAGTGCAAGCAGCAGTCTGACAGCAGTGATATCTGTCATGAAGTGGTGTTTGTAGGTGGTGAGGAGAGACGCTGAGACCCAGGTATGGTGATAATGGTGGTTTTAATGATGAGACGGCACAAGGAAAACAGTCCACGACGGGCAGCACAGCAGGAGGTAGCACAGCTAGGATGCTGGTAGCAACAGTCTATACAGGGACTACAGGCTAGCTACACAATCCAGGACTTCACAGTTCTACTGGAGAGAGTAGCACAAGACAAACTGAACGCCGACTCAGACACGACAACGACCCGATGAGGAACACAAACAACAGGGGAGACTAAATACACACAAGGTACTCAAGGGAACGAGACACAGCTGGGAAACAACGGGGAAGACGCAGAGACAGAGACTCACAGGGAACAGGATGACACAGAAAACTCAGAAATAAACACACAGAAACACAGATCTTGACAATATCGTTCTACAAAGCAGTGTTTGGTTTTAGGGAAGTCATAGTGACAAGTCTGATTACTGGAAATGCAAGGCTGTGTTTCCAGACTGTAGTGATGGGCAAGTGAAGCCTCATGAAGCAATGAACCTTTCCAGCCTTTTGCTTTGCAAAAAGGTTCATTACTCGATGCTTCATTCATGACTCACTACTGACATCTGCTGGTGAAACTGTAACAGCCTTGTCACTCAGTTGGATCATGCTTCCAAAAATTACTAAATGCAATATTGTCTCAAAGTTTTCATCAAATTCATGTTTAGTAACAGGAGAATGAATGAGATCATATTTAACTGTCATTTTCTATTTATTAAAATGATTTGTAGCCAATCTAATTCTGGTATATGTTGAACATCAGTGGTTGTGTTGGGTTTTCTTTTATGTCATAGATGGATTTGACAATAAAGACATTTGATGTTTTAATGTCTTGAGAGTGCAGAGCCTGTTGGGGATTCACTTTTTCTTGGATTTCTAATTGGCTTTGATCCCTTATATTTGGCTACATGTTGAATTTTAGTCCTGCAACAGCATTAAATCCGTTTCTGCTGTGGAAACTAGAAAACTAGTAACAAACATTACATTTTGATGAATGCCATCACCAATACACATCAATTGTGTTGGTCAATAATCATTTTATTTTGGCAACTGAAGACAAATATTCTCCTCTGAATCGCAACCAAATAAACAACACCCCATGATGCAGCGCGGCTCATCGCACTTTTATTTTGAAAACCGACACGCAAAATGAAGCAGTCACGTGATCCATGCAATGCGAGGCCAGTCACGTGGTTTTCAGTAAGAGACACGAGCCTGGAAGCGGGGCTCCATCGGACACGCCCCCTCTTTACTCGGTACCAGCCTGAAGCCTGGATCCAGATGGACCATCACTACCAGACTGCAAAACAAAGTCAGGACCAGCAGACGATTCAGGGGATTCAGAGAATACACAGCACTAAATTCAGTCAATTTAACAACACAAAGCCTGTTTCTTTTATTAGCAAGCTTACTGTGCCCATTTCTTTAGCTGAATTTATGAGAATACCATGAATGACATAGTTTGACATACATACTGTTAATTTTAATCAGAAGAAGAAGAATTAAAATCTTTTGACTCGTTTCATTCTCTCTTCTGCTCGGATTCCTTGATGCCGTTGTTGGATCAGCTGAACCATAAAGACAAAGGTTCCCAAGTCCAAACACAAACATTTATTAGACGAACAACTAATGAAATTGACAAAACTCATTAAAATCACAAACCAGCATCCAATTCAATATTTACCTCACTCCACAGACATCCACACATCAAGACAAACTTACGGGGTTAGGGTTAGGGTTTCATATCAGAAAGTGTAAGAAAAAAAGAAACTCTTCCACACTGGAGGTTGCCACAATCCGGCACAACAGTCCAATCACAGCGCCTTATGAGGAAAACACGTTTGGAGCCATGCTAACTTGAGTTTCAACAAATCTTTCAAACATGATTATCAATCACAGCCTCTCCCAGAGTTTAATTTATAAATTTAATTTATAAAATAGAAACCATTTTATAAATGGTACATTTATAAATGTAGCAATGGCACATTGCTACATCCACTGTTTTCCTCAATAAACTCTCCCAGAGTTTAATTAATAAAATAGAAACCATTCACTGAAAACAGAGAAGGTTTTGATACTGGAATTTCTTCTAGAAATGTATGTTGTATCTCTTGGTAGAAAGTTTGAAAAAAATTGCAAATATTTTCTTGTACGTGTTAATCTGATGAGTAGAAAATTCCTTAAGCCGTCTTGTTAAAGCAAACTGTGCTTCCTGTGGTTGAACTAACTAATTAACTAAGTCTTCTCTCTGCCATCTTTTGCAGCTTCTTCTTGGTCTTCTCCTGCCTTATCCTGTCAGTGTTTGCCACCATCAGCGAATATAAAGACAACTCAGAAAACGCTTTGTACATCTTGGTATGTGCTGCTTTGTGTTTTGACCCTTAGCTACAGAAACGTTCAAAATCTAACTGCTGTATCAGTGATTCTTGAGAATAGAGACTAAACAGGTCCTATGGATAAAGCACAAAATTTGAATAAAATATACACTAAATATTTTTTTTGTTCAAATATCTTACTAAACTAACCTGGGTCATATGAGCACAACAATGTATAATTTCCTGGTGTTTGCTGAATATTTTTTTGTTTTAAACATTGTAGTCGGTGGCTGGTGTCTTTAAAATCCTTTGCCCAGGAGCAGAACTCAATACATTACAATAGTTTAAAAGAATTAAAGAAATACTAAGATAATATATTATGACATTATTATAGTTTAAAAGAATTAAATAAATACTAAGATAATATGACAATTAAGTATAAGTAGTCATATAAATAATTATAAAAGTATCAATAAATCGAATTAAAAATCATTTTTATATATTTTCCAACTCCATTGAAATTTGTCCCTAGTTTTTGTCAACACCGTCAGACGTAAAAAGAATGTAAAAAAAAATCAGGCATTATTGGGGGCCACCAGAACCTCTAAGGACCCCATGACCACTTCCTTTCTCTTCCTTTGCTAGGAGCGCTAGTTAGCTCTGGTTAGCTTATGTTATTCTTTAGTTTTTTCTTTTGTTTTAGTTTTTTGTCACAATCATGATGTGTCAACACCATAACTGACAATTTACAAAACTTTGATGAATTTTTTGAAACAAAAGCTTAATTTTGGTAAATTGTAAAGATTTCATGGACCTGATAAGCTACAATATAGCCTACTTCAGAATAACATCATATAAATTGAGGTAGTTTGGTATTTTGTCAACTGTGACAGAGTTTCTGAGACTCTTTCAGTGAAATTGTTGAGAAATCTCACTTAAATGTGCAATTAATTCATTTTAATATGTCCCTAGAGGATATATATATACATCTCACACTCCCCGGGTTCTCTCCTCTCTCTCTTTCCTCCTCTGACCTCTGACCTCTACCAGAGGCCTGGGAGCTTCAGGTTCTCCTCCAGTATCTTGGATGTGCCTAGTACTGCACATTTCTGGACTGAGATGTCTGATGTTCCTGTTTTAGCCACTGCTCCAGTTTGGGGGTTTCTGCCCCGAGGGCCCCGATGACCACATTGCTACATCCACTGTTTTCCTTTGTTGTTTATCCACCACCACAATGTCCGGTTGGTTCTCCATTACCATTTAGTTATAGCATTGAGGCCATTCATTGCCGATCGCCTGGACTGACTGTTTATTTTTTGCAATAGTTATAAATGCTACTATGTGATCTGGATAAATTAAAAAATGATCTGGCAATGAATTCATCTAATTAACGTAAACATGCAAAATACTTGCTACATGCTACACAGTCAAAAGAACAACTGAAAAACCGGCAATCAGTAAAACAATATTTTACAGTAAGACCAGTGGTGAAAGTAGGCGGGTCCAGTCGGGTCTGGTACCCCTAAAAGATTTAACGGGTTACGCAGTACCTGCAAGAGAGGCGAGCGGCTGCCTGCTGTAAAAAATCAATGGGTTCACTGAGCAGCTGTGACTGGTTAGTTTTTCAAGAACAATCTAAAACACGACTTAATCAGTTAAGAAGTAGGTTTCACCCTCCCTGGCCCATTTCATATTGTTTCTGAACTGTTCGTGTTTTATTAGAGCAGGGCCGCAATACGTCGGTCGCGGAAGGTTTTGAGTCGATCTCGGCGGTAGGTGACTATCTCTGCTCGGCTTGCGGAGCGCAGGCGGTTGCCACGACAATGACTGTGCTTAAGTGACAAAGAGAGACGGACAAAGAGGTACGAGTGGTTTTGAGTTGATCACCTGTTCGGGTTGTTTTACCTTTGTTTACCTTTGCTGTGACGCTTTAAAGCCGCTGTAATTTCTGAGAGTTCAATAAACAACAAACTTGGACTAATTATCTCGTTTGTCTGTGACTATACGCCATTCCCAACTAACATCAAACACAGTTTCATTAAGTCAGTGGTTCCCAAACGTTTTCTCCTGCGCCCCCCCAGTGGTGTACAAACATTTTCTGTGCCCCCCCTATGGATTACAAATAGCTGTCTGGTTGAATGATGTGTGTGAGTGAAGGGAGGGGTGACTCTAAGAACGGGGGTTTGTGGTGGATCGACTTTGTTGGGAGCAAAATGAATGTATAGCCGAACATAGACAACAACATCAGTAGCCTACAGGCTACTTGTTAAGTTTAAGGTGATGTATTTATATTAGCTAGCTAGTCATCTTTTAGCTACTTTACCTGCATCCAACAGCTTTGCTCAACTCAGTCGGTTAGTTTGGGGGAAAACTGAAAAGTTCTTTGCCTTTTGCTGGTTTGCTGCCATGACTCTAACACACACCTGCATAGCTGCGCACAGGTCTTCTTTGCTGCTGCACAGGTATAAACCCAGCGCGAGCCTCATAGCGCTCATGTTACCACATGTTAACAACGGATTAAACAGTTTTAACTGCTGATAAAAGTGATAGAGGACACCGAAATGGGAAGTGCAGAAGCCCCTATTGTATCAAATTGACAGAGTTGGCCATTCTAAGGTAAAAACCGAGCGCATACAGCGTTCATGTTTTGTTTGTTTTTTCATCCAGGCTGCTTCCCCCCCCACCCCCTACAATAGCACGACGCCCCCCCTAGGTGGTGCACCCACAGTTTGGGAACCTCTGCATTAGGTATTGAACAAAAAATGGCTTCTACCATGATAATTATGTGAAATTTTGTAGTGGTGTTTGGCCTTCTTGATTCCCCTCTTCAGCTCAGCCCTGACTGCACTGTAGGTCTGTGCATCCCCTGACCTGAAGGCGATTTATCCATTTATTTATTAATTTATCCATTACATGCAAATACTGTTTTGCTGTGTATTGTACCTTAGTTCAGGATTATGGTAAATTTATGCTCTTAACTGTGTTTTTCCACTCACTCTTTTGTTAATGATGCTTGGTTATTGTACAAAAGCCCTGGATTGGCTTGTGATTCTCATTTTTTCCTTCCATTGAGGTGGAAACAGGATTGTGCAAAATAATTGTATCTTGCCTTTCCAAATAAAAAATTAATAAAAAAAACCCAAAAAACAAAAACAGCCTACCAAACGTGCTGGAGCTCCGCTTGAGTTGTTAGGTTGCAGGCAGGGCTCGGCTGGGGTTCCTAGGTAACAGCACAGTGTGACTCAACAATCAGGAGGTTTTTGAAACGGCAAATTTTTCAGTCATTAAAAACACAAACTTATTGCTAAAAATTGATTTAATATATTTTTAATGCTCTTGGTCTGTTTTTAAAAGCAGTTGAGACTAAAATTGAAATTTAAAGACATGCAAAATGTGAATTTGCTTAACAAATCCTCTTTAATTCCTTTTTAAAATGAAAAAGGGAAACGGTCCTCCTTAACACTTCTTAAGAAATTGCAAATAATCTCAGACTGTCCCTGATCTTTTGATAATTACATAATAGATAAATGAGCATTAAACTCTATAGCAGTCTGGTAGACAAGCTCATTTCTCTTTTTACCTTCATATTTACATCACAGACTTCCTGCTGTTCCCTGGTTCTTCATTTGCTTTGCAGGAGATTGTGACCATTGTGGTTTTTGGAGTTGAGTACATTGTGCGGATATGGGCCGCTGGATGCTGCTGTCGCTACAGAGGATGGAGGGGGAGGTTAAAGTTTGCCAGAAAGCCTTTCTGTGTCATAGGTGAGGAATCAAGCTTGTTTTGCCATTTATTTTACCCTGAACATAACTGACTTTTTGTTTTTTTATTTCAATGTTCCTCTCAATGAATCCTTGAAGAGCGTTCACAATAGTCTTTTGTTTTATAGAAAAGGATTAACTATTATACACAGATATCATCTTGTGGTTGTGTCCTCAGATATAATGGTGCTGATCGCCTCCGTGTCGGTGCTGGCAGCCGGATCTCAGGGGAATGTCTTTGCCACCTCGGCCATCAGGAGTTTGAGATTCCTGCAGATCCTGCGTATGCTTCGGATGGACCGGCGTGGCGGCACCTGGAAGCTCCTCGGATCTGTCGTTTATGCCCACAGCAAGGTGAGCTAGGCGTTGAAGCTGCAGTAAGTAAATGTATAGAAGGTTTTTTACATATTTGTTCAAACTGTCACCATGTCCTGACAGTTTGTTATGAGAGGTAATCTGTGAAAACATGGGTCCCCTCCTCCTCACTGAGCTGCTATGGAGAATCTTAGCAATGGACCTAACCAAGCCCCGCCCAGAAACGCCCCTTTTGTCTGTTATATATATCTTTACCAGATTTTGCACTAATGATTAGTTTTCCCCTGTTTTTTTTAAATCTACAAATAAAGTGGGTAAGAACTGAGCTAAGGAGCCAGCTAGTCTGCGGCAACCTATGGTGATGAATCATTTCTTTAGACAAAAGGGACGGAATGCATGTTTATTGCCCGGCTGAGTAGAACCAATCAGAGCCAAGGAACCGGCCTGCATACAGGCATATTGCCGGCTGGCTCTAGGGTCCCATACATAGCTTGACTCTTCTGTAGACAAACGCTACAAGTGGAGCGTTGTGTCCCCTTAAAACCTATAAACAATCTGCCACGCCTCCTACTCTATTTCAATCACCTAATTCACGAATGTTCTAGACAAAAATTACAATAGGCTCCACCATCCACTGCGCTGAGGTGTTAAATTCATTTACATTTAAACACCACCACTCAACCCCGGAGACAGCAAGTCTGGTGGTACAATACACACATTACACCCCAAACCCCACCTGTCAAAAACCGGATGTCCCGCCCACCTGTCAAATTTGATTGAAGAGAAAGGTTTTTATTGTGTCTCACTTGCTGCTCAATGTCCTAAAGGTGGAGAAACAATTCTTCATCCATTCATTTGGGTCTGATTTTACAGTAATACTGGTTTTATTTTCTCAACATAATGAGGGCAGCTGGTATTCAGAGGAGTTAGGGACTAAACTAAATGCCTGTGAATGGCTAATCCAGGATTACTTGAGACACCTTCTAAAAATACTTACAACTGCCTATTTTAATGGTTCAAACACCAAATATACCGTAACATTATCAGTTAAATGATCTCATCATTGTAAAACAGCAGGTATGGCGTTGTGATGTTTTTTTGTGTGTCTTTTTAAACACATAAAATGGAAATAAACAATTTAATCAGCTTGTATTTGGGAAATAATAAATCCATCTGGTGAGCATTGGTGATGAAATCTGGAAATAAACTTAAAATCTTTTTCTCTAGGTAACTGGAACTTCTTGTGACTTTTTAACGTTTCTTGCATTCTTACTGCAAAAAGCTGCTGCATTCAGTTGTGTCCACTCTGACACAAAGTTCTGCTGTGGATAAGAAACATATTTAATGTGCTTTCAAACCGGATGGTTGGCTTGCACTAACAGGCACCTCTGCTGTTTCTATGGTAGGCGACAAGTTGAAGCAGAATGTGTGTGACCAAGGGAAATAAATACATTTATGTAACACTACTTAGGGCTTTGGGCTCACATCAGTGTCCAATATTATGTGCTGATTGTCTTACCAGTTTACAGTAGTCTCCTGTCTTAATGCCACTTTATTGCTTTATGTCCCCTGATGCTCACCGTACTGTTTTCCCCTGCAGGAGCTCATCACAGCCTGGTATATTGGTTTTCTGTGCCTCATCCTGGCTTCCTTCTTGGTTTATTCTGTGGAAAAAGAGTCTAATGAGGAGTTTGAGACGTACGCTGATGCTCTGTGGTGGGGACTGGTAAGGCAGAATAACTGTGCTGTTATTATTGAGCTAAAAGGGGCCATGATGTTTGTTTCAAACTGTTTTCAGTTTCAATTTCTTCTTTTTTCTTTTGAACAAAGAAACTGGAACTGAAAAGAAATGTTTTGAAACAGTAAAAATGTGAATTATGTTTTACAAAGATATCTCTTGGTCAATACACCTGAATTAAATTGATATGTTTCTGTTTTTATAATTTATTTCTACTTTTGTCCATCAGATCACGCTCACCACCATTGGTTACGGTGATAAAGTTCCCAAAACGTGGAATGGACGCTTGCTGGGAGCTGCATTCAGCATGATAGGCGTGGCTTTCTTTGCCCTTCCTGCTGTGAGTGTGTTAGTTTGTGGGGAAAGCTTTAAACGCTGACAGAGTTCCTGTTGATGTGATGCTGCTGCTTTATGTCTTCATTGGAGACCAAAGATCTAGTTCTGTCAAGGGCATTTCTCTGGATGTGCTTTCTTGAAGGTTGAATTTCTCCCCAGAGTAAATCACCTACAGTTTCACTCATTTCAGTCCAGTACTTCGACATTTTTAGTATTCAGTTAAACTCTATTTGTTTTTTGTTTTTTATCAACGTGGATCCTTTTTCTTGACTTCTATAACCTTCAGACCTTACAGAACCAATTCATTTAGATTGATTACACTGAGGCAGATGTTACAGGTCCTGGGTGTCAAGACTGCTGTAACAGAGACGACACACAATCTGAAGAGAAAATAAAGAAAAGTCAGCAACGCTGCTGTTGACATCCAGATTGCGGTTTTTTATTCAACAGACAAACTTTTCACAGTGTTTAATATTAATGTTTTACATTACCATTATCTCATGAATTTGGTGTATTTTCCTCACAGGCAACATTGAACCTCACATCACCATCTCCATCCCCCACCCAGATAAAGATAACCACAGCCTGCGCATTAGACAAGACAAATCAATTGCCACAAAGCTTTACTGCATCCAGTAACTGATTTTAACTGAATAACATTAAAACAAAAGAAAATAAAACTTGTCCAACATAGAGACGTTAAGATTTAACGGCCCTCAGAGCGAGCCAACGTTAACCTCACCTGAGAAAACTAACCAAACACAAAACCTAACTAAACCACATATTCTGGTCAATTAGGATGTTAAGTATCTTACACGGTAGTTTTGGTGTTTTCTTTTAACCGTAAACTGACCTGTAGAGAAAATAAACTAAAGTCAGCAATGACGACCAAGTGCTGCTGTTGACATCCAGATTGCGTTGGAGGCAAACCGGAAGTCCGTCATAAAACCAACGTGGGAGCAAACGCCCCCCAAACAAAGGTTCCGCTTTGTCACTACCGCTCAGTCCCCACCTCAGGAAAGCACTGTAAATACAGGCAGATTAACATGCCGAACTGCAAAAAAATGTCATTTGTTAATTGTTTTAGAATATACAATAGATACCTACATATTTTTATGTATATAAAAATATTTCAAAATTATAAAAAAACAAAATACTGTGGTGGCATTGTTTTACGTGCACTATAGACTGTGTGGTGCAGTAAATTTACTACGTACTGAAGGTCTGCATGTTTTTGAGGAATACAGCTGATTATTTCAGGGTGTAACGTACTTTTTCTTTCAGATTAAACTCTAGGTTTTTCTCATTAGGGCATCCTGGGCTCTGGCTTCGCCCTCAAAGTTCAGGAGCAGCACAGGCAGAAACACTTTGAGAAGCGTCGTAACCCTGCAGCAGGCCTCATCCAGGTATCCGTCAAAGAAAAACTTCATCACAACATATTCAGACCAAATTCTGTGTTTTCTGCTTTCGATTGAACGCTAAAGTAAGACTATTTCCCTGCAGGCTGCCTGGAGGTTTTATGCCACCAACCTCTCCCGTACGGATCTGCTGTGCACTTGGGATTTTTACGAGCAGACTGTCGCTGTTCCCATGTATAGGTAAGAGATGGCTTACAAGCACAGCTTGCTTACTCAGCGTTTTCTGAAAATCCTGTTGTTTTACTGTATCACATTCTGCTACCATTATTGGTGTTGTAAGCACAGTAGAACGAAGACTATCCTTTTCCCATTCAGAGTCTTTCTGCGGGGTCAGGTGTGGCTGTCTGTTTGCCCAGCGGAGCCTTGGCAGGAATATCTGCCTGAAAGACATTTTAAAAGACGATTCTCCCTGCAGCCACTTTGAGAAATTAATTTGATGTCCAGTGCTGCAATGACTCAGCAAAAAACGCATTTAGCTTCACTTTCACAGATTTATGACTTTGAAGGTGTGTTGAAAATATCTTGTGCTGCTTCTCACCTTAAATCGTAATTTGAGGTGAAAGCGTGACGGTTAGACGCCAGATTTGATGTAATAAGCTAGAAAGGACCCTGAAGGCAAGCTTTAACTTTTAAACTGGTTAAACCATCTTAACAGAATGATGCAATTGTGGAAGTCGGTTGGTGACGTCACACCTCACCTTCTCTCCTTCAAAATAAAAGCATACATTCTTGTGTGAAATATATACATTGTATCCACCACACAATCCTATTTCTGTGTTCCCAGAATCATCCCACCACTGAATCAACTGGACCTGCTGAGGAATCTGAAGGGAAAGTCATTCAGGTAGGAATATGATTTATATGTTAACCTTCCAGTCATGTTTCTGGACTGTGAGAAAAGTGTTTGAACAGTGACAACACGCTAACTACATGCAGCAAACACTGGCTGGGATTCAAACTCAAAACCTTCTTGTTTCTAGTCCACAGTGCTACCAGCTGTGCCACAGTATGTGAATGTTTTTAAACACCGGGCCCCTAACAAATCACCGGGCCCCTAACAAATCACCGGGCCCCTAACAAATCACCGGGCCCCTAACGAATCACCGGGTCCCTAACGAATCACCGGGCTCCTAACGAATCACCGGGTCCCTAACGAATCACCGGGTCCCTAACGAATCACCGGGCTCCTAACGAATCACCGGGTCCCTAACGAATCACCGGGTC
>CAEGAF010008560.1:0-10823 GCA_903067075.1 Micropoecilia bifurca
CCGACCCGGATGGGGTCCAAACAGGACAGAACCGACCCGGATGGGGTCCACACAGGACAGAACCGACCCGGATGGGGTCCACACAGGACAGAACCGACCCGGATGGGGTCCAAACAGGACAGAACCACGGATGGGGTCCAAACAGGACAGAACCGACCCGGATGGGGCCCAAACAGGACAGAACCGACCCGGATGGGGCCCAAACAGGACAGAACCGACCCGGATGGGGTCCACACATGACAGAACCGACCCGGATGGGGCCCAAACAGGACAGAACCGACCCGGATGGGGTCCACACAGGACAGAACCGACCCGGATGGGGCCCAAACAGGACAGAACCGACCCGGTGCATTAAAGGAGAAGCATTATGTATGTTTCAGGTACATGGAGCCATTTTATAGCACAATCATGTTACTATGTTACCTTCATTCGTTATATCCTGCATATATCAAATGAAGCTCCGCCTACAGGAAGTCATCACAACATGGCTCCTCTATTAACCCTTTAACACTATTTTTACCAGTGTTGCTCTGGGAAGTAGCTCCTACATTGAGCAGTTCCAACAGATGCTTGCTAATTGCTGAAGGCTAGTCTGAAGGAGCTGAGTGGGAGCAGCTGCTCTGTGAAGTGGAAGAGGACGAGGTTCGCCTTTTAGCAGGTCCAGCTGCTAAATGGTTGCCATGGAGATTAAAGGACTTCTCAAACATGAATGAATGAATTGAGGCTGTAGTTTGTGTAGGAGAGCAAGATTCTAAGATGAAGTGGATATTTTGGCCCCGGCCCTTTAAGAACGGCAGCAGGCTGGTGGTTGTACCTCTGTCTGTGAGCCGCATGCGGCTTGAAGGTAGAAGCTGCTGGAAACTCGTTCATCAGGTTGTTCATCAGCAGCTCCGGCTGCAGAGAGAATCGGAGATCATGACTGAAACACTGAGCAGGACCACAGAAGGAACCAGGTCCGGGTCAGGAAGCCCGGTTCTGCCCTCACCTCCACGTTGTCCTGGTACTGGGCGGCGCTGGCCGGCCAAGCCTCGCTGTTCTGGTCTAACATCTGCTGAGGGAGGCAGGACGGGTTGAAGGTGGTGGGGGGGAAGTAGGAGCTGTAGCGGCTGCTGCACTGGTCCAGCTGGACGGGCCGGTAGCCGTTCTTGGGGGCGAAGGAGGCGATGGCCATAGTCTTAGCTTTGATCCGGGCCATGATGGGCTTCCCCTTAAACACCCGGACCTCCTCTCTCAGGTACCTGTAGGCCTGAAGGACCAGCCATGTTACTCTGTCACATCACACTCAGACAGAAATACAGACGAGCTGCTGGGAGCAGAAGACCTGAGACTGGGGTCAAAGTTCACAGCAGGGTGACCACCTGGACATGCAGCATGGCTCTGGTATGTTGGACCAACAGCTCAGCTTATGACTGAATCACCTCTGCGGTGCTGAAGCTCTGCTGAGACCTGATGATGAACATCAGGTCTGGACAACTGGAGCTCAGATCGAAGCATGTCAGAATGGCCTAGTCAAAGCCCAGGTTTACATAAGAGTGATGATATTGGATCAATTTAACTGATTTATTTAAAAAACACTGAACAGAGAAAACAGTAAAACCTCCTGTATGGTTTTTTTCTGCTGTCCAGCGTCTGACGCTTCGCTTCTGAATGGAGAACAACGACTTCAAGTTCATAAGAGGAAGATAACTGTTTTCAACATTATTTCCATTTTAAAGCTTTAATAACTAAATATTAGTCACACCATGAAGACCAGTATCTATTTCACTCCTGCACCATTAAGCTGGAGGTAAAGGAGTGAGCATAGAGCTGCTGTACATAGAATGTGTCATTAGTTAGTTTATTCATGTCTGATTCATGTTGGATTGATGTCCATCCAATCCGACTGAGTCTGTTGTGAAAAGCTGAGACCAAACGTGGTTCTGACTAAATACCAACACGACACACTTTTCAGATTTTCATTAGTTGGTGGCATTCAGTCTTTTTCTAGTGTTTCCTGTCACATCAGCCTGCTGGTGTCTGACAGCTGGATCAGTGACCCGCTGGCTCTGGTCCAGAACTCGGCTGCTGTACCTGCTGAGCGTCAGCCTCCGACTGAAAGGTGAGGAACCAGTTGTCGTTGTTGACGACCTCACAGCTCAGGACTTTGGGCAGATTCTCTCCTTCGAACAGAGACTCCACCTCCTGCAGGGAACATCGGAGCCGTAAGGCCTCAGGGCAGCAGGCGGGTCGCTGCAGCAGCAGGCGGGTCGCTGCAGCAACAGGCGGGTCGCTGTAGCTGGCGGGTCGCTGCAGCAGCAGGCGGGTCGCTGCAGCAGCAGGCGGGTCGCTGCAGCAGGCGGGTCGCTGCAGCAGGCGGGTCGCTGCAGCAGGCGGGCCGCTGCAGCAGGCGGGCCGCTGCAGCAGCAGCTGGACTCACCTCTGCAGGCGTCGTGTCAGGAATCTCCCTCAGGATCACAACGCAGCGGTTCTGTCTGGGCCGGACCTTCTGTCCGCAGGGGGCCACCTGGACCAGAGGCATGGCTGCCAACCACACAGCAGGACGTTAGAGCTCAGTTATTCTGGTCATTAAAGTCTCTTATTGTAACATATTGATGGGAGCTAAAACAAGGAGCCACATTTGAGAATGTCAGAGATGAGCTCCAGGTCTGTGGTGAGGTTCTTGATGCCGTCCAGGCTGGCCAGCGTGGCGATGGACACGTACTGGTCGTTGTCCATCTGGGACTTCAGGTAGAGGTCGCTGCTCAGATAATCCCTGAGAAGGAAGAGCAGGAGAGGCTGACGCAGAGATTAGGTCCAGAAAACGGCAAAAGGCCCATTTCTCTGTACTGAGACACATGGAGGGTAAAGCAGAGGAGCTTTGTGCTGCGCCGGCCGCTGTGCTTCCAGGTGTTACCTGGTCAGGCAGGACTCCAGAGCTCTGCTCAGCTCCTCTCGGATCTCATCTGGAATCAGAGCAGATGTTTTCAGGGAAACGGCGTGAAACGCGTTGCTGCTGCTGTGTGTATCCAGCTGCTACCTGTAACCGGAGGATCAGCGGTTTCTCCGTTCACCGTCAGAGCTTCAGGCGTTGGAGTCAGATACTCGGCCTCCGCCAGACCCACGTTCCCCTCAAACTCCGACACGAACCCTGTTGGGATGGCGACAGGGAAGGTGAGGGGAAGCGGGCGGCGTGATGCGGCGCGATGCAGCGCAGTGGCGGCAGCCTGGACTCACCTTCCTGGTGGTTGAGGTTGTCGGACAGCTGCAGCCACGGCTGCTGCAGCTGCTGGTAATCCGGGTCGGGGATGTGGAAGCTCAGGTTGGGGTCGTTCCATACTTCAGCTTCAGGGTTGAGACACGGAGCAGCAGCAGCTTCCTGAAGCACAGACAACATTTAACTTCCTGCTGGTGTGAGAGACAGGAAGCAGATCCACATCTGGTTCAGCAGGTTGAGCCACTTCTTGGGTTAACAACAGCTCAACCAGTTCATCAAACCCTTAACTAGTTCCCAGTTCACTCAGGTTAACTGAATCTGTTCGTGTTCAGAGTTCACCAGGTAAAAGAGTCATGCCAACAGGTTTATTTCTTGTTTTTACCAGTTTAAGTGGTTTGGAACAACCTGAGTAGTCAGAACATCACAAATCACAAACTGTTAAATATTCCCAGTTCCAGACTGGGAACCAGTCTGTTGATTTTAACTCTGTGGTTTAATGGTTTTATCTTGTCGATTTTAGTTATATTATACTTTATTGCAACAGCCTTTAAACGAATGGCGCCGCCCTTCAGTTTGGCCAAAGAATTGCATCTTTATATTCCGCTGCTCTGCTGTTGAACAGACAGAAGAAAAAAAAACATTTATTTGGACATAAATTAAGACTTGATTTTATTTTTTCTGGTTATCCTGAGTTTTGATGCAACATTTTCTTTGTTTTTTAAAAGAATAATAATTATAATAGAGGTTTGTTTATATTAACTTCTGGATAAATTGTTGCCACTTCTCTCTTGGATGTTTTTTTATATTGTTTATTTCCCTTTAATGCTTCCAGTTTCTTTTTAAAAGTCTGTTTGGTTGTGAACACAACAGTTTGACCTCAGTCACATGAAATAAGTCCAGATTTTGCTATAATGTGTTTTTGGGAGGGATTTGGTAAGAAAGGTTTGTTATTGTCTATAGAAAACTTTGATCAAGAGAAATTTGCTTTTAAATGTGATGGATAAATAAACACTAATTGATCGTCTCTAATATAATTTAGCCAAATTCTGATTAAAACTGAAATTTGCCCAAAGAAAGTTTCACTTTAAAGAATGAAATAAATGGAAAACCCTAAAACAAATTGTCTGTTTTTCAAATATAACCACTTCCACAGACTTTTACTTAAAATGTCGTTCAAACTTTGAATTATTGTAACGCCTTTCCAGTATGTTCCAGTTTTTTCATATATGTGTTTTTACTATTTTCATAAAATACATTTTTTGTTCATATTATTGTCAGAGGTCATTTTTTTAATGGAATCCAATGACAAAGTTCTTCAGCTGCTAGAGCAAAACATTTGATGGTCTCTGAACAAATTCTGTAAACTCACTTAATTTTCACTTTTCCACATGTATTAAACACCAAATGTAAGAATTTTGACTGAATTCAGAAAATGTGACCCTCATTGATGTGGGACTTGCAGTTTCCTGGCAAATCGTCCCAAAGTGAAGCATCAACTCTTCAGGAATAAGAAAATCCATTAGAGACATGAAAGTCAGCAGAGTTTCCTGACATGTTTTCATAACATCACAGAAGCAACAGAGACGTGAACCTGCTCTGGTTTTATCCTCAGAACTTCCTGACCCTCATGATTCAATCATATTTTTCTTACCAATTAATATTTTGCTATGAATCTTCTGCTCCAGTTACAAATCTGTTTTTCACCAAAATGCCTCAGATTGAAAGTTGTTCAAGTTGTTAAATGATCATTTGTACATCACAGATCCTGGACAGATTAAGATACACAGCATGACTGAGCACTGATGCCTCAGTGCTCAGTTCAGGTTCATCATGTAGAAAACAGCACTGTTAGGGTCAAAGGTCAGGACAAACATCTGAATGTAACAAAAACCACGACTCCCAGTTAACTCCAGCCTGGATTATCAATCAAACATAATTAATCTCTTCACACTGTGAATAATAACCCATGTGTTTTGTTAACTAGAATATTCCAGATGTTTTCCTTCCAGTGTGTGTGTGTGTGTGTGTGTGTGTGTGTGTGTGTGTGTGTGTGTGTGTGTGTGTGTGTGTGTGTGTGTGAGAGANGTGTGTGTGTGTGTGTGTGTGTGTGTGTGTGTGTGTGTGTGTGTGTGTGTGTGTGTGTGTGTGTGTGTGAGACATGGAGCAGCAGAGCTGGAGCCAGACTTACAGCCTGGGCGCCGGTGCTGTTCCAGTCCCAGGGCCCCTGAAAGGCCCCCAGCAGAGCCAGGGGGGCCTGCAGCGCCGACACCAGCGCCGGGTTCTGCTCCTCATCCTCGCCCTTCGTCCCGTCCGCCTCCGCCGGGCCCCGGGCCGGAGCCGCGGGGTTCTGGTCCGGGCTCAGATCCAGGGTCCGGATCCAGGGCTGGGGGTAAAGGCGGGAGACGGACCCATCGCTCAGCTTTCCCAGCAGATCCGACATCATGTCCCTGATCTCCTCCTCCTCCTTGTCCTCCTGCTTCTTCTTCTCTTGCTCCTCCTCAGCGGCTGGGACTTCCTGGTTCAGGAAGTGGATCTCGTAGGACGGAGTGGAGGCGTAGACGTCGATCTGATCCGGGTCCACCGGCACCGAACCAGAACTCTCCTGGCAGCTGGCATCAGTAACCACCCAGTCTGAGTAACCGGGGGCAACGGGGAGTAAACTCCTCATCTCCTCCGTGTTGTTTCTGTCTGAGGAAGAGCCAGAGGTCCGGTCCGGGCTGGTGGGCCATCTCTGACCCGCCGTAGGAAACCCGTCAGACGGCGTCTCTTCGTGTGAGGAAGAGGAGGAAACGGGAGAGGAAGGTGGCGGCCCAGAGCGCTCAGAGCGGCTGGGCGGATGGTGGCTTATGTCTTCATGGTTCTGAGGTCCAATCCGGTCCCAGACCTCTGGTTCTGGTTCATGTACACCAGAGGCAGCATCCCCAGCCTCTGCAGGGCTTCTCTGAATGGTGACCTCTGACCCCTGCTCAGTGTTCCCTGTGGGCTGGTTGGGTTCCTCGTGGAAGGAGCCGGACCCGGACGCCAGCGGCGTGGGGTTCTGACCGCGTCGGGTCGGCTTGGCTGTGGCGTTGGTGATCCTGCAGATGATCTGTGTGTGGCAGAGCCGGAGGGTCGGACCGTCCAGCAGAGGAAGGTCGTCCTCGTCTTCCTCCTGGAGCAGCATCCGGACCTCCACCGTCTCCGGAGCTGGACGGTTCTTGACTTCCTGCTCCGCTCTGAACCCAGACCCATCACCGCTCAGCTCTGCTTCTTTCTTCCTCACGCGGCTGTTTTCTTCTTCTGTGGTGGCGCCGGGGCCCTTGGGCTGGCAGCCGTCCGCTGTGGATGCCTGCGGTTCCTCGCCGCTCATCACGGCCTCAGCCTGTTGGTTTGACACTCCGTCCTTCTCCAGAACCGAGCCAGGATCCAGTTTGTCAGCAGAGACCACTTCCGGGTCATGTGACCTGGTGGTACCTGTGCTGACATGGTCCCTGAACATGCTGGCCCCTGATTGGCTGGACGGTGTGGCGGGCAGAGCCGTCTGGGTCCAGCTGGGCTCCAGCTCCTCGGCTCCGACGGGACAAATGCTGTAGAAGCTGCGGTAGAAGCTGCGGTGCGTTGCTGCGGCGCTGAGCGGGGGTCCAGCTGCGTCCTGGGGGCCTGGCGGGGGGCCCGGCTCCGGCCCGCCCTGCTCGCCGTGCTGCGGCGCCCCGCTGCGCCCCGCGGCCCGCTGCGCCGCCACGTCCAGCCTGTCCGGGCCCAGCGGACTCTGGGTGGACACCTCCATGTAGGGAGGCGTCCCGCGGCCGGGGCTGGCCTCCCGCGTCCCAGAAGCCTTTGCTCTAGTATCTGTGTGTGTGTTTGTGGCGATGACGGCCTCTGGGCTCTTGTGGGGCCGCTGCGGCTCCGCCTCACCGCCGGACAGAGCCGCCTGCGTGCGGTCCGGGTCGGGGCCGGGCGGGTCCTGTTCCCTGGCCGGCTCCTGGTCGTCCAGGCGGGCGCTGTGGGCCACGGCCTCAGCCCGCCTCCTGACCTGCTCCGTCAGCGTGCTGAGCCCGTCCTGGAGGGGCGGCGATAACAGAACGCTCCTCTCAGTCTGCGGCTCGGGGCCGAGCTCCTTACTAAAGCAGCAGCCCATCTTCTCCGGCCTGGAGGGAGAGTAAAACACAAGTCTGCTACGGCCGCACTCACCAAGAGCCAAACAACATGAGAGAAACACAGCAGCTGCTCCTCGCCGCCGCCGGCCGCATGCGGGAACAGGACGCTCCCCCCTGGGGCCCCGCCCCCCCGCCTCGCCGCACAGCCCAGAATAGCCGGAGTGAGGGGCTCACATGTCCCTGCCACTCAACCCGGGAGGATGGTCAGTGTGTTTGAATTAGGGCACAGACTGAGAGGAGTCACATGATCCAGCAGCCCACCAATCACAGAGCTGAGTTCTTCCAGGAAACCCCCCCCAGCCCCCCCACTCCAGGTCCTTCCCTTCTCAACCTGCCATGTGTGAAGATAATCTGCTCATGGAAGATCCTTCGTTTATTTCTGATTTTATTCTTTAGCTTTATTTGATAGGGACAAAAACACAATAACATAAACAACCTGAATGAAGCAGCAGTCCCACCATCATGCTAACAGCACAAGCTAATGTGCAAAACTTGGCTATTTCTAGTGAAATAGCAATAATAATGTAAAACATGATATTAACAAAACATGCAAAACCATACACATAAAACAAAGAAATGAAGAACAATTGGTATGGATACGTGTTTGTGACATAGTCCGTTTTGTTTTATTTGTTTTTTGAACACATTGAATAAGAGTCAGTCAGTGGCGGCTAGAGTTCCTTTAATAACCATAAGTAGAGTGAAACAGTGAACTGGAAGGAAAACAGCTAAAAGCCCTGAAACGTGTGGCGCGTCTGCTGCCCCCCTGAGGCGGATTTACCTGGTAAACACAGTAATAACCAGGAACCAGCTCTCCGAGCGTCAGCTGCACCTCTAGATCAGCTGGGTAGAACGGATTCACTTCTGACGTCATGGAGGACGTCGGATCAACGGGGTGAGTGCTGCTGCTGGTCGCCACGGAGACTGTGGGGGGGAGCAGGGCAGCGGTTAGGTCACTGGATCTGAACTCAAAATGAGGTGTCAGGTTGGGCCGAATCAGGCTGCAATGGTCCAGTCAAAGTCCAGACCTCAACCTTAGAAGATACCAATGAGAACTTTTCTAGTCTTTTCTAGACCACTAGAAAAAGACATTACAAAAAATAATTTGTTACAACTAATCAAATTAACTTTATCCAATATATTAAGTTTATTAAGTTACCATTTTAAACAAACATAAATAAATTGATTTTGACTAATTTAATTTGATTGCATGTAATAAATTAAGTCCTTTTTCCCAAGTGAACACACCAAACCTGAGAACTATCAGTTCACCATAACATAGGAAACCTTTGGATAAAGTGAAAAAAAAAACACAAGCAGATGTAAAGACTTGCTGGGTGATTTTCTACTCTTTGCCAGCCAATAAGAAGCCATGAGCTGCAGGGTGACATCTGGACCCATTACGGTCCAGATCAGGGTGTCAAACTCCAGTCCTCAATGTCCTGCAGCTTTTAGATGTGCCACAGTTACAAAACACTGGAATGAAATGGCTTCATCACCTCCTTTTAGTGTAGATCGGTTCTCCAGAACCTTCCTAATGACCTGATTATTATAGGTGGAGCAGCAGAGACACATCTAAACGCTGCAGGGCAGCAGGACCTCCAGGAACTGGACATGACATCTGACCTATTTATTTTGATTTATTTATACAGGTTATCCAGGTGAGATAAAACCTGTTTGGAAAAAACAAAACACAAACTCAGTAGCAATACAAGTTATTAAAACATTTGCATAAAACGTGACCTAAAAACAAGAGCAAGTTTCATAAGATTGAACCTGCGCAGATGATTACATTTTCATTTAATCTGCAGTTTCTTGCTGTCTAAGTAACATATGAGGCATAAAAATGTAACACGAACTATGTAAAAGTTTTTAACTGATCAAACCTGGAGAACAGTAACTGATTTTTAACGGCTACGTCACTTCCAAGCTAACTTGAAGTGACCTGGACTTTATTTAAACACCTTTTAAAACATATTCCCAGTTTAAAAACTCAGAGAAACAGAGGAGACTCGAACATTTCCAGGACTTTAGGTCCAAATATTCATCATTTGGTTGTTCTTAGCCTCAGTTCTCCGTTTCAAACAACCGATTTAACTCGGACAGCTCAAAGTAAACAACACAAAAACCTTAAAGAAAAACAAGCGAAATACAAAATTCACCGCTTCCGCCACTTTGGGTCAAACCAACCGAAGTCATTACCCGAGTTTGTGTGATTGCTTTTATTTTCTTCTTCTTTTTTATTTTATTTTTTAGTAAAACGGCCTCTTCAGTTCACTTATTCCCCGCTCAACGTCTGTTAGGCTAACGGCTCCCAGCTGATGCTAACATTTTTGGCGCTCAGCTCGGCAGAGAGCGGCTCGGCTCGGCTCGGCTCGGTTCGGTTCGGCTCGTCTTCCCCCGGATTCAGAAACTCACCCGGATCCTCCTTCCCGCCTCCTCCGTGGGCTCAAGTCACGCCGGGTTAGAGGTTTTCTCGCACCGTGTTCGTGGCAGTGGGACTTTCTCCGCGTTAGCGTCCATGAAAGCGTCAACCGTTGACACTTTGCTGCTCATGCCTACGTTCTGCCGTTGCTATGGACACAACGGGAGGGCCCGCCTGGAGAGATGACGACATTCGTTGATTGGTTCCGCGCGCGAGCGCTTACCTGTACGCGCACTATTATATTATATTATATTATATTATATTATATTATATTATATTATATTATATTATATTATATTATTTTATATTATATTATTTTATATTATAATATATCGTATCGTGTTGTATTATATCATATCATATATCATATTATATTGTGTTGCATTGTATTGTATTATATTATATTATTTTATATTAAACTATGTTATGTTATGTTATGTTATGTCATATAATATTATGTTATATTATATTATACTATGTTGTGTTATATTATATTATAACATATACAATATTATACTATATTATGCCATGTTGCATAATATTATATTATATCATACTACATTGTATTATATTAGGTTATATCATATTATATTATATTATAATTATTTCAAAGGGAAACTAAATGTTTTATCCAAGTATTTTATTCAAGTATCGTTGTGCTTTTGGCAGAAATGCTTGATTTTAAACACAACTAAAATTTCTAAAATGAGAACATTAGGCTTGACTTTATTATTTTCTTACCATAAATAAATTAAAACATTTACGTGTAAAATAAATAATTGTAGTGTGATTGTTTTGTTATAATGGACCTTATCACAGGGCGCATTTCATTGGCTAATGCCCATTTTACGTCACAGCGCAGGTATCACCTGGGTTACCGTCTCACAAACACAAGCTACAGTAGTAACTCATGCTAATACATTGTGGACTAGCAGACCGACAGAAAGTTTTTACATCAGGACTCTAAAACAATGTTTCTCCACCGTCAGTGGTGAATCTGTACAGGTGATGTCAGGTATCCTGATCGTGTTTGTGGAACTAAAATTCACAGATTTCCAAAATCTGAAAC
>CAEGAF010008579.1:0-16835 GCA_903067075.1 Micropoecilia bifurca
GGGACTCAAAGTAGAGCCGCTGCTCCTCCACGTTGAGAGGAGCCAGTTGAGGCTCGGGCATCTGGTCAGGATGCCTCTTGGACGCCTCCCTGGTGAGGTGTTCCGGGCACGTCCCACCGGGAGGAGGGGAAGACCCAGGACACGCTGGAGGGACTATGTCTCTCGGCTGGCCTGGGAACGCCTTGGGGTTCCTGGAGGAGCTGAAAGAAGTGGCTGGGGAGAGAAGTCTGGGCCTCCCTTCTGAAGCTGCTGCCCCCGCGACCCGACCCCGGATAAGCGGAAGAAAATGGATGGATGGTTGGATGAAATTAAAGGTGTCCTAGAATGAAAAATGTAAGATATTCAGAATTTTTCTTATAATACAATATTTTTTTATTTTTTTTAATAGTAACTAGGACCATGTCTATCCTGTGACTTTTCATCAAAAGCACACTTGATGTCTGTTTAACGTTGTTGTTCATATATGTGAAGACTGAATTAAGTAATATTGCCTTTTGGTATGCATGAAACCATTGTAAATATACTTCTACTGCAGTATTATTAAAGTAAAGTACACAGTCGGAGGTAAAGCCTTCATATAAGTAAGACAAACTACGCTTTACCTTGAATCTCAGTCGATAACAATAAAGATTTGCTAATTGAATTTCCATAGAATCCCAGCTCTGAGTTCAAGGTATCAACTAATGATCAGCACTTGGTCTGAAACACACACCTCTGCTGCTTCAGTCTAGCTACAGCAAACATCAGCATCCTAGGAAGGTTACACAAGTCCTGCAGAGGACGTTGAGGATTATAGCTATATGAAAGGGTGGGGTTACTTCCTGCCTCAATGAAGGACATAGAGTCAGCTTCTACTGTACTACTGTACAGTAAGGCAACAGCTGTAAGGCAACAGCTGTAAGGCAACAGCTCATCATGTCTGAGCAGAGAAGTGAAAGAGCTCTTGAGAAAGGTGCCTGGAGAAATAAAGCACATGGTTCTTAGAACAAGGACATGAGTAACAACACGTGCCAATGTCATTGTTGTAGCTCATGTGAAAAATTCATAGTGTATACATCAAGTTCAGAGGGAGTCAATCTGCCAGGCACCTGGGTCAATATATAGGCAGATATGGCAAATGGCATGAGTGACCAGCTCAGAGTGGAGAACACAGAATGAGAGTGAAAGTTAGTATGGAATTAGAAAAAGGTAAAGTCAAATTTGGAGGCTGCTCAGGCAGTCAAATTTTATTTGGGATCCAATCAATAAAAGGCTGCTGGGATGTTAAAATTAATTCTAAAATCTGTAAAACTGAAGATACAGATGAAGATAAGGGAGAGCTAGAAAAGTGGATGGGGGCAATAATAAGAGTGATGATGGTAAGATGAAGTGAGAGGAGCTGTAGGCTGTAGGGGAGAAGTAAAGCAGTGAAGCAGAGATCGCCTCATAGCACAACATTTTTACAGAACATGGTCATCTGATTTTGCTGAAGACCAGCCACTCTGAATTCACCACTTATTCTGCACTGCAGGATGAGGAATCTGCACTGCTCCACCCCCCTCAGTGTTCTCTATATTGAGAAACTGAAGTGCTTCAGGATTACTTATGATTTCAATTAGAAACAATAACAAAACTGCTTCAGCAGCATCTTCATCGATTTGTACATTTCAGATCAAAACCTGCTCACAGAAGCCATCTTCCTGAGTGGGATGATGGTTGGACATTTCCATGTCTATGCTTACATACAAGTGCTTGAATAGATGAACGCGGAACATTCAAGCATCTGGAAATTGTTTTCCAAGGATGAACTAGACTTGTGCAGCTCCACAATTCTCTTCCTGATATTTTGGCTGGTTTCTTTTGACTTTCCCATCATGACAAACAAGAAAGCAGATTGTTCCAGTTGGGACCATAAAATACAAGTGAATCTCCAGTTAACTCAAGTTTGTCAGTAGCCAACCAGTAGCTTAGCCATGGAGGTGGTGCAGGATCAGGACCCCCAGCTGGTTCTGTTTGTTGGGAAGAGATCTCACATCTCCAATGATGGAGGATGGCTGGCTGGAGGTCTGTACCTCCTCTGGCTGCAGCGCCCAATAGCAGTGCAAGTCTCGCACATAGATATTAATCAAAGACAGAAAGTGAAAGGAGCATTTTTCACTGCAATTATAATAAAATGAGAAGAACAGGAAATGTTGGGAGAAGGTGATATGAAGTATCTTCTATTATTTATCATTTCACATGGAGTTTAGTTGAACTGCTGTTAAAGGGAAAATAAAATGTGCTCATTTGGGTGTTTTTGTAGCATTTTTAAAGAAATTTCATTTTATCATTCAAATGTTTCTTATTTGAAATACTAGCATTGAACGATCTTTTTAAATCTAAATCCCATCTTGCTTTCTATATAGACCACAAAGAAAAGGTCAAGGAGCAGAAAATAGTCAATGATTATTTTTCTTGAACAACCAATACCTCAGTTTCTGTGAGTTAGAGCACGTGGTTTCATATCCCACCCAATCCTTCATTTAATGGTAAGCCAAGTGGACAAGGAAAGGCCTTTCCCACAAATGTGCCTCTGATCTCAGCTGAGTTGGAGAGGTCAGGCCACTGGCCCAAGGCGATGGGTTGATAATCCCTGCATGTCAAATCATTTTATGTAACACACATTTTGAGTGTCTGCCACTGGGAATGAGTCACAGAAGGTCCAGAGGGGAAATAGGAGATTCTGTTGCATAACAACAGACCCAAACCAGAGATGTGGAAGGATGAGGGAGGGCGCGAGCCAAACTCCTCAAAAGTGTATCTTTCCTAATTGCTTGCATGCCTGTGCTGTCACAGCAGAGATGAAATGTGCCTGATTAGAGTAAAAACTGGTGGGCATGACAACAAACAGAAACAATTATTTTTTGGTCTCACTAATAATTTGAGATTATTCCAAATAAACTGTGGTGGTATAAAAATGCTGCATGTGTTGTATGGATGTTGTGGTGTATTTTTATTTTTGTTTTTTTCTTTATGTCATGTATATATTTGTTCATATATTTAGATATTTAATATGTATTTATTTGCTAACTAAATAGTTATCCATCCATCCATTTTCTTGCACCCTTGTCCCTTGGTGGGGCTGGGAGGGTTGCTGGTTCCTCCAGCTGACGTTCCGGGCGAGAGGTGGGGTCACTCTGGACAGGTCGCCAGTCCAGAGTGGCGACACAGAGACACACAGGACAAACAACCAGGCACACACACACTCACACCTAGGGACAATTTGGAGAGACCAATTAACCTGACAGTCATGTTTTTGGGCTGTGGGAGGAAACCGGAGAACCTGGAGAAAACCCACGCATGCACAGGGAGAACATGGAGACTTCATGCAGAAAGGCTGGGGCCAGGAATCGAACCCAGAACCTTCTTGTTGCAAGGCAACAGCTCTACCAACTGCACCACTGTGCAGCCACTGTTGCTAACTAAATAGTTATTGCTAACTAAATATTTAGCTACCAAAATAAATATTAGCAGCCAACTTAATATTTAGTTTGAAATTGTGACATTTATAAATTAATGAGTAATACAGACAAACATGACTTGATGTTTTTTGTTGTTTTTGTTTTTATAAAATCCAAGCTGTACTGTCCACAAAGCAAATTGCCCCGTGGGGGGTAATAAAGTTAATCTGATCAATATGTAGAATACCCCATCAGCTGGGTGCTTAGTCATTTCAGGTACATTTTTTATAATTAGATTTTTTTTAGGCACTGTCTGACGCCACATGTCATACTAGATTTCTATGTAGTTCAGTTAAGATTATCAATATTATTTCTATAAGAATTAAAACTATTTTAATCTATTCTTCAACTGTAAAGTCTATGCATTTAAGTGATACTCCAGAACATAAATGCATCTAAATACATTTTTCCAAATACAAACACTCGGGAATCGTCTGATTAGGAATTTTCCTCCGGAATACAAATCGCTACAACTCTAGAGCCACAGGTGGACCTTTGGACCTTCCTCTTAACACAGAATAAAACTGATAAAGAACCAACTAATGTTTTCAAATGTAAATGGAGCATAAGCAGGTCTAAACAGTTCCTCTGCTCTGTGAGGCAGAAGACTGCAGCTCCAAGGAGGAGCTGCGTGGAAATATGTGATTCTTTGTGAGAGCAAGCATTTAGGCATTCTGACTGGTTGCCCTGGGAGACTAAAGGATTTCTCAAACATGCATGAAATAAATAAATAAATAATACAATAAATTAAAAAGGGAAAGCAACACTCCAGGTACACTGAAAAAAGAAAACAGTTGAACCAACTTAATTGAATTACTGCAACTGGTAACAAGTAATTCAATTAAGTTAAACCAACTTAACGTTGGTTTAATATTAGAAAGACTTAAGTCAGTCTTACGCAACTCATTTAGTTTACTTCAAATATTAGAAGTGGATTAATAAATGATCTTTTTCTTGGCTCTCAAATATCTTATTTGAGAGCAGTTAGTTAGACAGGAAATAGGGGGAAGACATGCGGCAAAGGTCATTAGGCCGGGAATCGAACCTGTGACATTTGCATCGAGGACTAAGGTCTGCAAATGTGAGTTGTGCTCTGCACCACCACAGAACCTGGTCAGTACAGGATGTGTCCCTGGTGAAAGCTTGCATCATGACGTCAGACGGAGGACACAAATACAGCATTGAAGTTAATCGTTTCAAGTAAAGTCAAAGTAAAAAGTTCCTCTAAGTTAAAAATATGTAACTTTTAAGTTAATTCAACAAAAAAAAGTAAGTCGTTATTACTAAACCAAAAAAATTAAGTGAGATTAATAAATATGTCCATTACATGAACTACAACCCAAATACACTTTTTAGATTGTATGTTTCTGATGAGGGAGTAACATAAAATGATGCAAAGCTCAAAAAGGTAAATTTTACATAATACCTCACCCTTATATATTGACTTTGTCCAAGTTTATTTTGTCTTCTTATGGAAATAAGCTTCACAGGTGTCTTGTGAATCTGAGCTGGTGACATACAGATGCTACAGTGTTCAGGCTGCAGTGGTTCAGTGTTTCACTCTCAGTTTCAGATTCATTCTGAAACAACTGACAATGTCTGGCAACAGCAGGAGGTGAAGTTCATGTAATGTTTTAAACTAATACAGTATCTGAGCGGGAAATAAAAAATATTGAGATGAACAACTCAGCTTTTGACTCAAGAAATTTGAAACACAAAAATATGAGAAGCAACAACTTCCAGAACAAAAAATTAAACTTCTGATTCAACCAAAGTGTTTGATTTTTCGACATTATACATAGAGGAGGATACATGTTTTTTTATTTGCCATCTGTGTATTCATCATGTAACCAAATGTTAATATAAATGTTAAAGGAGCAACAGAGTAGATAGATAAGAACAAATGGTAACATTTCAACCCAGAAAACAGAACTACAAAAAGAGCAGGTCAATTCTATGAACAAATGACTGTAAAACATTTTAGCTACAAATTGTTACTTTGTCATCAGCTGCAGTATTAATTCCACACCACATGTCAAGTTAATAAACTGAACTCATCATTTACAACTCTTCAGTTCTACCAAAATCATCTAGCCTGGTTCCTGATTCTACAAGAAATACTGATTTATTTCACAGATTAAAATGACAAAAACACCATAGATTTTTACCACCACGTCTAGGAAATATTTTAAAAGTAGACTTAAATAATCACAAACTGAGTGGAACCTAAAGAAATTCAGGTGCCTTTAAAGTTCAATCAAAACGTCGAGTTATCCGTAAAAGGTCAAAGGTTAACAGCAAAATCTAAACATATGTCAAGTTCACAACCTCCAAACAAACACAGCTAAACTAAAACCCGGGTTTAAATCAAATGTTTGAGTGAAACCGTAAGACTCAGCGAATCACTTTCATCTGCTTGAACCAATGAAAAGGTTTTGTGTTAATCTGACTGCTAATCTGAAGGAAATGACAACATTTCCATACCGTCCATACAACTGAAGAAATGTCCCCAAATGTAAAGTCCAACGTGTCTCTACGTGTCAGTGAGACAGTTTGAGTTGATATCAGCTGTTAGAAGGTTATTGTGAGAGTAAAGTGGGTTTAGCAAACGGACGAGGAAGAGCTGAACGACTTTGACAGAGATCTTACCTGGACTTTTAAGGTTATATTTATTTTCCATGGTAACAGACACGACGTATTCTGCTTAATGTGGAAGTTCGTTAGAGTCCGCGGTCAACTGGTTCCAGCACCAACTTCCTCGGCTGCTGGATCCGAACCCGGTTAGCTTGTTGTCTGGCCGACAGCGGCTGGTTCTCCTCGGCCTTCGGGCTCCGGAAGCAGCAGCTCGGAGGACGTTTGCATACAGTTTCGTATCCAAATCAGAAGACGGTGTCTCTTAAGTTATCTGATGTTTCAATATCGAAACACTGCGTTTGACATTTTTAGCGTGACGTCATTTTGTCGAACGTAAACAGGAAGTGATTGTGAATCCTTATTCACTATTATTTGCAACTGCCAAACCAACTAAACGATGCATTACCGCCACCTATTGAGCTGGAGTGTGTTTCACTTTGTTACAGCCCTAATATTCTATAATCATTACGACACTGTGGCAAACTGAGTGTATTACAAATTTATTAAAAATAGAAAAAAAAACACATTTACAAAAAATATTCACAACCTTTGATTAATACTTTACTGATTCATCCATTTTGAATATAATGCCGCAAGACTAGCTCACCTAACCCACCTCCAGCAGTCAAAGGGCAAAAGTCCATTCTGATTAGCTCAGGATAACCTAAGGTGCTTTAACTACAAGCCTTTATCAAAAGAAGAGTTTTGCACATGTTGACAAACCTATTTGTATCCCTCTGTCAATGACTGAAATCCAATAGTCATCACTGAAATAACTTGAATACAACACAATGATGAATAAAAATTTACTGAAAGCTAACCAATTAAAATGCAACACTATTTATGAAATGTGGTCATTTCAAACTAATGAAACAGGCCTGAACAAAAATGATGGTACAAGTAACTTAATATTTTGTTGCCAAACTTGTAGACGTGATCACTGCATTCAGGCAATTTCTGTAACTGCTGTTGTGGAAAAAATGATTACCAAGCACTGTCAGGTGAAATCAATCAGGTTTATTCATGTACTGTGCAGAACGCAGGGAGCTTATAGGACAATCAACAATGAAGCAGTTCTGGATGAAAAGCTCTGCCAGGCAGAGACAACACATGAGTTTTATACCAAGGATAAGGGATCCAAACCAAGGGAGAAACAGTCTGGTTCTAATGCAGCTGTAGGAAGACAACTCCCAACCTTGTACATGTAACCCAAATAGCTTTATCCAACGGGAATATACAAGAAATTAGAATAAACATATAGCAATATAACTAGCAGATATTACCTCATAATAATAATCCACTACATTGCCCATGAGACTTGAGCACCTGTCCACAGGTATGCTGGTCCACTCATCTACAAACTGCTCCATTTGTCTCCAGCTGGAATGGTGCCATCTGTGGACGGAATATTTCAGCTCCTTCTGCAGATATGTAATAGGATGTAGGATGTAGTTATGGGGAAGTACAGTTATTTGTCCAGACTCGATGCCACATGTCAACATGATGTCCTGGGTTTGATGTCTTGAGTGTGTAGGTCAGATGATATTTGGAGCAAAACCAACAGAATGTTTAAGGTTACATTTGGGCCATTACTTTAAGAATCAAGAAAATACCCCACTATAATGACCTCGTCACTCTAACACTAAATCAGATGAAAAATCTGAGAAGAGAAATAAAAACTGAGTGTAAGGTCCTGGTAGAGAGTGCAAAACAATAAACAGATGTTGTTTAAATACTTTGCAAATTGGACGAGGAAAGCTAAGTGATATACTGAAAAGAAGTGTCACTATCAATTCATTAAGCTGACTGGAAGATGAAGTACGTTTACTACTCTTCCCACAAACCTCTCTCTGGATTACCCTATAAAGCTATAAAAGGAAGCCTGACCGATGACTTATGTCATAATAAATTAAGGGAAATTCAATTTTTCTGCTTGTGTGCTCACACACCAGCATTTGCAGTAAATTGAACTTATATAAAGATGCCAGGGGCATTACAATCGTATACTGCTGCAGCATCACACAGCTCAGGAGTCATACACCACTGACCCCTTGCCACTCTTTGCATGACTATGCTGATTTTGAAGGATATGAAATTAAATTTACACATGGATGAACTACGTATTTCAGTTAAATTGGAACTACATTTATGCTGCTTGATTGAAAAGTGAGCTCTCGCAATGTATAAAAGTCAATGAAGGCTCACGTGATGTTTGTTGCTAAATACTCAGACATACAAGATATTACAATTGCAACTAGAAAACAGTTGCAGAATACTATAAGCTGGAGGTGTTTGGTGAAAAGTGCAGAAGAATTTCAAGTTAATTGCAAAAAACTTGTAGAAATGCAAGAAATTGGAAAAATGCTCATAGAAAAACTGTTTAAGAGGATTGAAAATTTTCAGTCAATTCAAAAATCCCACCCAAAGACTATTAGAAATTGCTGCAGAATATTGCTTTCAAACCTCTGCAGTTAGGTCAGCTTTTAAGGTAAAATTAGCTAAATAGCAACAGCTAGCTGAAATAATGGTATCACTTGCAAGTTGACCTACAACCTGCTAGTGATATGTAGCATTTAACTGCTGAATCTACAGTTAAATACCCTATACAGTGTGAATAAACCCATGTAAAGCTAAAATGTGCTAACTAAAACTAGCTATAAATTAATAATAGCATCTAGGCTAGCATGTTGACCTACAAGCGCCATGCAGAGTGAAAAAACCCACAAGAAGGCTAAAACTGGCTGATAACTAAAATTAGCTAAAAAACTAAGAATAATAGGCTAGGACGACCATACTGACCTACAATAACAGTGTGTTGGTTTCAAAATCTCATCTGCATATTTAATTATCAAAGATGTGAAACAGTCTTCATTAATCAAAGAAAGGAAGCCTAGTTTATTTGAAAGCACAAGTGTTCAGATGCGCACTATGCCCATCTCGATCCAGTTATGCACAACTAGTATTATCGTAACAACACAGAAGCATAGAAACATGAAATCTAAACAATCATGAAGCAGAACGTAGCACAATATGATTCAAAATATAAAAGATTTCAAACAACAAGGAAAATGGCAAGAGAAAAGCAGGAGCATAGAGTAAATTACATCAAATTTCACAGAAGGAACCAGACTATCAAATTCAAACAGGATCTATAGAGAGGAAGAAAACTTTTAAAAAGTTTACACACATGTGCAAACTGAACACAACTAAAGTTCAAAGCATCATGGAACCAAATGTAATGTTTGTTGTACTGTGATTTAAGTAATTCACAAACAATTATCTCCACTTATGTTTTGTTTTCATATCTAAAGTGTAGTATGGGTATATCATTCTCCACTGATGAGTCTTTAACAGATATTTCAGTAGTTTTGTGTAAACAATCAATAGAAATTTGCTTTATTTAGAATAACATTTTAATTCAAAGCAAAAAAAAAACAACTCTGGGATTTCTGAACATTAGATAGATTTAATTCCAGATCAAACATTCAATAAAACCAAATAAGAACTTGTAGTGTCTAAAAAGTAAAAAAAAGAAGAAAAAAAACACAAACAGAACATTACTTGCTTTAAGCATAAACTGACTTTGCAAACAGAAGGGCTTGAATTTCATTCCAAAAAGTTGTAAAAATCATACAACAATTTAATATAAATTATTGAAGCACTACTATTTGGGATAAAGCAAAATCATTGGAACATACACCAGAACTATAACATGTTTTACAAAAGGCAACACATTAAAGCAAGGTTCAGAAGAAATAACTCAGTTAACAGTATCTGAGTCTGTCTCATGCCAGAGATTTTATTGAAACGTTCTTTGAGGAAAATCAGTCACAGCTCATCATCAGATCTCCAACTAAAGGCCCTGCTGGCCGACCAACCACACTAACTGAGTCCACCACAGGCTGCTCAGGTCTTTTCAAGGGAAACTGTTGCTCACAGAGTTTTACTTACATCCTTCTTTACGTGCATTTACAGCAATATCACGGTTTACTACTGATAAGGAATAAAAGTGACAAGCAAAGCTCTACATGACTTGACTGTGAAAGTGATTTAACATTGAAGTCTCAAGATAGTTACAACTTTAAGTCTAAAAGCTTTTACTCTGAATTTTATTTACACTTTTACTCTGAAAGGTCGCTTCCATATGTTCCTGTTGACGATACAGACGTTCAAGTAAAACGTCATTACGTTTGAAACGTGCTTTGAGCGCGGGAGCTTTGAGGAAATTTGCCGACATCAGGCAGAAAACGTCGAAGGTATTTTTATGGAAGCTTCTTTTTAGCTCAACACCGACTGTTGGTCAGCAGGTTTAGGAACCAGTCCGAACCTGAGCTGTAGGTCCAGTGCGGGCCGGCAGCAGCTTTAAGAAGAGGAAATAATCAGGTATCGAAGGCGCCGCTTTGTGCTAATGCTAAGCTAAAGTATTAAAATAATGTCGGTGTACAAGTTGTGGAGGTAAAGTTAAACAGGAACTATCACCTCGCTAATGGGCTTTAAACTAATGTGTAAGAAGAACAGGAACAATTCAACATATTTAACAGTCACAACGTTTTCTAATCGACAGAATCACGTTCTTTAGTAAAGACAAGTCTGGTGTTTTTACTACCTGAAATCACAAAAAGCCGAAGGAGCGACTGTGTTAAGGGACAAAATGACCAGTAACTTGTCTGCGACCCCTGTCGGCCAGGTGTTACCATGGCGATGAGAGGAGAGACGAGAGCGGAAGCGGAAGCGGAGGAGGAGGAGAACTTCGGCCCACAGCCTCTGTCCAGACTGGAGGTAAAGGATCCATGTAGTGAACAGGGCTGGACAACCAACAGATAATACAGCTGATAGGATGTTTGGAATCAACTAACGCTCTCTGGTTACCTAGCAACAACCTGTTGAGTAACCTTCAGGTCTCTCATAGACAGACCTAAACGAGGTGGAGATAAAATTGGATGAAACAGGAAAGACCAGACCATGACCAGCCTGACAGTGTTTCAGATATTTAAAACAAACTAATCAATAATTATTAATATCTACTGATATGAAACGCTTATATTGTGATAAGTTATCAGCCATATTGTTCAGGCGTAGTTTAGAGCTTAGTTTGATTTTTTTTTGGGTGTATTAAAAGTTCTTAAATTGTCATGTAAGTCACTTTCAGCTACTTGGATGCTGAAATATGCCATACATATAAACTTGTTTTAACTTAGGATTTAATATGACATTAATTTACATCAAAGTCTTCTGCACTTTGATGGGTAACATCACAAATGACAGGAAGGTCAACAGGAGACGTGCTACAAATGTGTGTAAAGTGTTGTCAGTGAAGACATCACTAGTGTTCCAGTGCTGGGGGCTTCACCCTGCTGGGGGCTGATGTTGTGTTTTTGCCTGCAGCACGTTGGGATCAGTGCCAGCGACATCAAGAAGCTGGAGGATTCAGGGTTCCACACCATAGAGGCCGTGGCCTACGCACCCAAGAAGGAGCTGCTCAACATCAAGGGCATCAGTGAAGCCAAAGCAGACAAAGTTTTAGTAGGAAATGTCCATCCTTCCATTTACACAAGCTAAAACTGTACTTTTATTTAGCTTGGTTCATTTATAAGCTGAAATCTTGTGTTTTCCATTGTGTGCATAAAAAGAACTGATTACTTCATTCTGGCCATTCAGTGGAATGAAATGATGGACTTGTGGTTGTGAAATAGTTCCTCACTGGGATGCTGATAAAGATGCACGAAACTTTTTCCACGTATTAAGTTTAAGAGCATTATTTAGCAATGTATTATAGTCATCAGAGTAATTCATGGTTAAGTAATGAAAATGGTGAATTCATGCTGGTATTTTCTGCCCTTGTGCTGCTTTCTTTACTTTCTCTCTCACTGGTGAACCTGGTTCTGTCCCTGGCAGGCAGAAGCAGCCAAGCTGGTGCCGATGGGCTTCACTACGGCTACCGAGTTCCACCAAAGGAGAGCAGAGATCATCCAGATCTCCACTGGCTCCAAGGAGCTGGACAAATTACTGCAGGGTGTGGCCCAGTGACTGCCTCTCAGAAGTGACTTCTACACCATGGTGAGGAAGCTGACCATGCTGAGTCTCTGTTCCTGTGCAGGTGGGATCGAGACGGGATCCATCACAGAAATGTTTGGAGAGTTTCGGACCGGGAAGACCCAGCTGTGCCACACTCTGGCCGTTACCTGTCAGGTAGCATCCTGTTTGATCTGGAGCTGAACATGGACATGTGTGAAGAGTTTTGCTCACAGGAGCTGGTTTTCCTTTGTCCATAGCTGCCAATTGATCAGGGAGGTGGAGAAGGGAAAGCGATGTACATCGACACAGAAGGAACCTTCAGACCTGAGAGGCTGCTGGCTGTAGCTGACAGGTAAACACATTTAGACTGTATTTATTTCATGTACTTAAACATGTCAAAGTGTTGGAACCCTTCCTGCTCGTCTTTTATTTGCTGAGGGTAGGTATGGGCTAGTGGGCAGCGACGTGCTGGACAACGTGGCCTACGCTCGGGCCTTCAACACAGACCACCAGACTCAGCTGCTGTATCAAGCCTCTGCCATGATGGCCGAGTCCAGGTCAGCAGTGGTCTCAGTTATATCTGCAAAAGTCTGCAGCATTAAGACATATTTTGGCTTCAGTAACATCAGATGCTCACAAAGCATTTCAATCGAACTCCTTAGTATGAGTGATGTGTTGTCCAGGTATGCCCTGCTCATTGTGGACAGCGCCACCGCGCTGTACAGGACAGACTATTCAGGCAGAGGGGAGCTGTCGGCCAGGCAGGGCCATTTGGGCCGGTTCCTCCGCATGCTGCTCCGGTTAGCAGACGAGGTTAGCAGCGCCGCTCTGGCCCAGGCCCATTTTCTGATGTGCTGGACCTGTTGGTTGATCATGACTATTCAGATCAGCCAGGCATCCTAGCAGCTGTTGTAACACAAATAAGTGAAACTTGTCTTTTTTTTCTCCTCTAGTTTGGGGTTGCCGTGGTAATAACCAACCAAGTGGTGGCGCAGGTCGACGGGGCAGCCATGTTTTCAGCAGATCCCAAGAAACCAATTGGTGGCAACATTTTGGCGCATGCTTCCACCACAAGGTGTGTTTGACTCTAAATAAGACTGTTTGGTCCTCAGCCCCATCTCCAACCATGTCTCCTCTGTCCAGGCTGTACCTCAGGAAGGGCCGAGGAGAAACCAGGATCTGTAAGATCTACGACTCCCCCTGCCTGCCGGAGGCTGAAGCCATGTTTGCAATCAATGCAGATGGTGTTGGAGATGCCAAGGACTGAGCAGCCCTGGGCCAGCAGGGGGCTGTAGTGAGCTTAGGAAGAGCTAGAGGAAAACTTTGACTGTTCATCAGATAAATGTCTCCTGTTGATCTAATATGACCTCTAATCAGGTCATATTAGATCTAAACATTCTTGATGAGTATCAGCAACAAGACCTTCATGGAGTGCTGACAATATAACCTGGGAGACCTGAGCAAATGACTAATGGACAATATTTGTCTGGAGATTGTGATGAGGCTCATGTGTCTATGTTTAGCCTAAGGAGGCAGAAATTTTATTTAAAGTGTTTTTGTCCTTAATCTGTTCTGTCCATATTCCCTCCATAACTCTATTTCTGAATTCTTTGAGCAGGGTGTTTGGGGATCCTTCAATAAACTGGCAACTCATTCAGAACCAAGCAGTTTCATTTCATTCAAATTTAATATTGATTCAGATTTACAGGAAATAACATGATCAGTTTTTCACTGAGTACTAAAAAAAAATGTAAGTGCAATGATGTCACTGTAAAAAATACGACAAAAAGAATCAAAATGTAACTAAACATTATTACTGCAAAGGTTGACCTGGAAGAGCCAGAGCAGCACCTCTAACAACTGTCCATGATTTGTTTTCATTATTTCAAAATAAATTAGCAGCTCTGAGTTTTACTGAATCCTCCTTGATGTTTCAGAATGAGCTTCCAGAACAACCTGTGAAGATGGAACAGAAACCAGGACTTCTAGCTTTGTGTAAAAATGAGAGGCAACCATATTAGGTTTTTAGCTCAGCTTATTTTCTGTTCCCACGATGCAGCTTTTGTTTTGAAAATACCATGTTAATCAATAAATGTCTTAAAGTGTGAAAACATGTATTATAGTCTGTCTGAAAGGTCACAGCACCACTGAGCTGCATAGCCAGGGAGTTTCTCAGCTTTTATGGCAGCTGCTGCAACTCTTGAGGCTTTAACACTCAAAAACCAAGAAACCTGCTGCTGCTCTGAGATCAGCTCATGTTACTGAGCCCTTAGTCACTGGAGGCAAACATGCTGCCGTAGCATCAATGGGTGTAGTGGTCAGGTCAGCCTGCTGCTGCTGAGACTGGCAGTTAGAGTGGAACAAACTGAAGGGCTGAAAAGTTTCCAATAAAGGTAAAATCAACACACAGATGTGAAATCAATAAATACAACCCAAGCAATTTAAAAAAATAGACCAGTTACTAGAAAATTCACCACACCATAAAATAATAACATTGGATAGTTTGAGACATTTATTAGTGAAGAAAAACATCTGAAAGTTCCCAAACTGTCAGTTTGTTTGTTTGTCGGTTAAAAGCTGAAGCTGAGCCTCCAGTTCATAAGCTTCTTCATCCTGAAGACATGAGATGAAAGTTATGGTTTACATTTTAGTATCACATAAAAAAAACACATTTTATTTAACCATTCTTATAGTAGGATGTTTTTTGAGATTAAATCTGTTACAGAGACCTGGCCAAGAGGGATGGGACTATATACACACCTTCTAATGAGACAAGACTTCTAAATACCGTAATTTCCAAACTATACGGCACCTAAAAAAAGCCGACAGTGCGTCTTATAACCCGGTGCGCCTAATATATGGAGCCACAACGGGTTTAGCAACTACGGTAAGCAGCTGCCGACTTCATTTTCCCCACACGGGTGTCAAACTCCAGTCCTCAAGGGCCGCTGTCCTGCAGTGTTTAGATGTACCACAGATACAAAACACTGCAATGAAATGACTTAATTACCTCCTCTTTGTGTAGATACTTCTCCAGAGCCTTGCTAATGACCTAATTATTCTATTCAGGTGTGGTGCAGCAAAGGCACTTCTAAAAGTTGCAGGACACCGGCCCTCGAGGACTGGAGTTTGACACCCGTGTGGGGAAAATGAAGTCGGCAGCTGCTTACCGTAGTTGCTAAACCCGTGCCGTAGAAGAAGCGCGCAGTGCATGCTGGGATGTTGTCAAAAAACTGGTTTGTTAATAAAGTTTGACACCATGTTCTCCACAAACATGCTGTGTGCGAACGGAGACGGTGACCCTCGTCTGGCCCAGACGCCCCATTCCAGTCGGAAGGGGGAATGGGGCGCCGGTCGGCGTCATCATCGCCGACCGGAGTCGGACTGTTTTGTTGACATTCTTTATGTCAACAATGTAGCTTTAGACATTTATCCGGGAGCTTCGGCTCCAGTTACCAAGGGACCAGCAGCACCTATACATTTAAAGAGTTACCAAGGGACCAGCACCTATACAGGTGCTGGTCATAAAATTAGAATATCATGAAAAAGTAGATTTATTTCAGTAATTCCATTTAAAAAGTGAAACTTGTATATTATATTCATACATTACATACAAACTCATATTTCAAATGTTTATTTTGTTTAATTTTGATGATTACAAATGACAACAAATGAAAATCTCAAATTCAGCATATCAGAAAATTAGAATATTACTGAAGACCAATAAAAACAAAGGATTTATAGAAATGTTGGCCAACTGAAAAGTATGAACATGAAAAGTATGAGCATGTACAGCACTCAGTACTTAGTTGTGGCTCCTTTGGCCTGTATTACTGCAGCAATGCGGCGTGACATGGAGTCCATCAGTCTGTGGCACTGCTCAGGTGTTATGATAGCCCAGGTTGCTCTAATAGTGGCTTTTAGCTCTTCTGAATTGTTGGGTCTGGTGTATTGCATCTTCTTCTTCACAATACTCCATAGATTTTCTATGGGGTTAAGGTCAGGAGAGTTTGCTGGCCAATTAAGAACAGGGATACCAGGTACTGGTAGCTTTGGTACTGTGTGCAGGTGCAAAGTCCTGTTGGAAAATGAAATCTGCATCTCCAAAAAGTTGGTCAGCAGCAGGAAGCATGACGTGCTCTAAAACGTCCTGGTATGTGACTGCGTTGACCCTGGACCTCAGAAAACACAATGGACCAACACCAGCAGATGACATGGCACCCCAAACCATCACTGACTGTGGAAACTTTACACTGGACTTCAAGCAACATGGATGATGTGCCTCTCTTCTTTTCCTCGAGACTCTGGGACCTTGATTTCCAAAGGAAATGCAAAATTTACTTTCATCAGAGAACATGACTTTGGATCACTCACCAGCAGTCCAGTCCTGTTTCTCTTTAGCCCAGGCAAGACGCTTCTGACGCTGTCTGTGGTTCAAGAGTGGCTTGACACAAGGCATGCGACAGCAGAAACCCATGTCTTTCATACGTCTGTGTGTGGTGGTTCTTGAAGCTCTCACTCCAGCTGCAGTCCACTCTTTGTGAATCTCCCCCACATTTTGAATAGGTTTTGTTTCACAATCCTCTCCAGGTTGCTGTTATCTCTCTTGCTTGTACACTTTTTTCAACCACATCTTTTCCTTCCCTTCGCCTCTCTATTAATGTGCTTGGACACAGAGCTCTGTGAACAGCCAGCCTCTTTAGCGAT
>CAEGAF010008588.1:0-10016 GCA_903067075.1 Micropoecilia bifurca
AAGCCCCAGACAGCATAGCTCCTAGGATCATTGGGACACACAAACCCCTCCACCACGATAAGGTGGCAGCCCAAGGAGGGGACATAACTTAGTAATTTTAAGAAAACATAAACAATTAACAATAAAGATTAATTACTATTACATAACTTAGTAATCAATCTTTATTGTTAATTTTTTATGTTTTCTTAAAATTACTTCATTCTTCCAATATTACTTTATTCTGGTAATATCAACAGTTTGTTATTGTACTATTTTGACTTTATTCCTGTATTTCTACTAACAAATTCTTATAATATTATACCTTTATTCTTGTAAAATTATAATAAAAAAGGCACGTCTGACCCTAGTATTTGTGAATTCAAAGTCCAAATAAACAGAAGCTGTAATGACTCGCTTGTGAAACAAGATGGCCGCCATCTGTGTTCTGACATCATTCAGTTATTGATGGGAGAAAATATATATTTTCCAAAAATTACATTTTCAAAAAAACAAAACCTGAAATCAATTTCTCCCCCAGGTCGAGTTTGAGGTTGGATTTGATAACTTTTCAAATGAAAAGATTTGAAAACTGCTTCTTGTTTTTGCTAACATGATGTTTGCCTGTTGATAAAAGGTTTTTGTTTCTGTTATTTATGACTTTGGGGGTTTTCTGTGTTTTTCTCAGGTGAAAATGGCTCTACGGACGTCGGGACACCTGCTGCTGGGCGTGGTGAGGATCTACCACAGGAAGGCGAAATACCTGCTGGCCGACTGTAACGAGGCCTTCATCAAGATCAAGATGGCGTTCAGACCAGGTCTTGTGTTTCCACCGGTTTCCTCCTGGAACTTCACGGCTTCAGATGCTGCGTAACTTCGGCCGTCACATTTGAAACGTTGGGTTTGTAGGAGTGGTGGATCTTCCAGAGGAGAACAGAGAGGCGGCGTACAACGCCATCACGCTGCCGGAGGAGTTTCACGACTTCGACCAGCCGCTGCCGGACCTAGAGTGAGTCCGCCGCGTCCTAGGACAAGATCACACATCCATCGGTCGGTCTGCCCGTCCATCCATCCATCTGTCTGTCCATCCATCCATCCATTGGTTTGTCCCTCCTTTGGTTTGTCCATCCATCCATCCATCCATCCATCCATTGGTTTGTCCATCCATTGGTTTGTCCATCCATCCATCCGTCCATCCATCCATCCATCCATTGGTTTGTCCATCCTTTGGTTTGTCCATCAATCCATCCATCCGTCCGTCCGTCCGTCCTTCCATCCATCCAACCGTCTGTCTGTCCATCCATCCATCCATCCATTCATCCATCCATCCATCTGCCCATTCGTCTGTCCATCTTTCCTTCCATCCATCCATCCATCCATCCATCCATCCATCCATCCATCCATCCATCCATCCATCCCTCCATAATTTCCTATTCTGTTAATTTTACATTAAATTTCTTGTATTGATCAAAACTGCAGGATAATCTTGAACTCTGAGACAAGAGAGTGTAATTTAAAACCTCAACATTAAAGTGTCCTTAAGACTTTCTGCTGCTTAAATCGAAGGTGGCAACAGGAATGTTTGGTGATGCGTTTCCAACAGTGACATCGATGTGGCTCAGCAGTTCAACCTGAACCAGAGCAGAGTGGAAGAAATCACCATGAGGGAGGAGGTGGGCAACCTCACGCTGCTGCAGGACAACGACTTCGGTTCGCGCCTTCACCTCCAGACCAGTCAGAGACGCACCTGAAGACGGGACGCGGTGATTGACGGCGCTGGGTTTTTCTGTCTCGCAGCCGACTTCGGCATGGACGACCGTGAGATGATGCGAGAGGAGAGCGCGTTTGAGGTGGACATCATGGGCTCGTCGGCCTCCAACCTGCTGCTGGAGGCGGAGGGCGGAGCTGATCCGATGGCGGACAAGTCCAATCACCTGGAGTACGACGAGCAGTACAAGGACGACTTCGGAGACAATCCCATGGAGAGCAACGAGGGCGGGATGCTTGGTACTAAAGCAGCGAATCCTTAGTGCAGAGGTTCCCAAACTGTGGGGCGCCGCCGTGCCATTGCAGGGGGCGCGGGGGAAGCCGTCTGGATGGGAAAAAAAACATGAACGATGTATGTACTGGGTTTTTACCTTAGAATGGCCAAATCTGTTATTCCTCTGTCAATTTGATACAGTAGGGGCTTCCACACATCCCATATCGGTGTCCACTGTCACTTTTATCAGCAGTTTAAACTGTTTCATCCATTGTTAGCTATGGATGAAATGTGTAACCTGTTTTTCCGAGCCGCCTTTAAACGCAACCTGAGCGCTACGACACTCGCGCTGGTTTTACACCAGTGAAGGAGACCTGATGCTGTGCGGAGCTACAGGTGAGTTAGAATCATGGCAGCAAACCAGCAAAACGCAAAGGACTTTTCACAGATTTTTCCCCAAACTGTTGAGTGAAGCTGCTGGATGCAGGTAAAGGTAGATGACTACCTAATATCAATGCAACACCTTAAGCTTAACATGTAGCCTGTAGGCTACTGATGTTGTTGTCTATGTTCAGCTGCATACATTCATTTTGCCCCCCTAAAAGTTGATCCCTTCCCCCCAGGCACAGAGACAGGGAGTCTCTAAGAATCCTCTCTCCCCTCCCACATGTCGTTCAAACACACAGCCATTTGTATCCATAGGGGCCCAGAAAATGTTTGGAAATCACTGGGGGGGCGCAGGAGAAAAAGTTTGGGAACCTCAGCCTAAGTGGATTATACTATTTGTGTTATAAAAAATATTAAAACTATTATGTATATTTATACTTTGATGTGTAGTTGACAAGCTGCTAAGCAGCGAGGATGGAGGTGGCATATTTGACGACCCTCCTACCATCAGCGATGGCGTGATGATGCCTCAGGACCACGGGGAGGATGAGGACGACTTTGACGCCCTGTCAGGTCCGTTTCACAGACAGAACCTCACTCACAAACAGAACCTCAGACGTTTCACAGACAGAACCTCACTCACAGACGTTTCACAGACAGAGCCTCACTCACAGACGTTTCACAAACAGAACCTCAGACGTTTCACAGACAGAACCTCACTCACAGACGTTTCACAAACAGAGCCTCACTCACAGACGTTTCACAGACAGAACCTCACTCACAAACAGAACCTCAGACGTTTCACAGACAGAGCCTCACTCACAGACGTTTCACAAACAGAACCTCAGACGTTTCACAGACAGAGCCTCACTCACAGACGTTTCACAAACAGAACCTCAGACGTTTCACAGACAGAGCCTCACTCACAGACGTTTCACAAACAGAACCTCAGACGTTTCAAAGACAGAGCCTCACTCACAGACGTTTTCAGCCTGGCATCTTAACTTCAGCACCACAGTTACAGCCTAATCTTAACTTTTCTGTTTCTAATATTTGGTCACAATGAGAATAACTGGGGCAACTGTCAAACAAGGTAGGGGGAGCATTATGCTGAGGGATTACTTTATTTTTTTAAAAATTCTTGAACCACTATATATATATATGTTTTGACAAATTTGGGGAAAAAAACAGAAGGTAACAAGCTGGAAATAAATACTGGCCTAATTTTATTTATAAATTTATAAAATTATACCTATATATGCATAATTATCTATACACGTAACGGTTGTTTCCAGGGGGGCCATGCCCCTCCCTGGCCCCCTTTGGGGGCGCCACTGCCTCCGGCTTAAATAGAAGAAGTAAGAATGAACTCAACTCACTTGATTGAAGTTGCCCCCCCACCTTCTTCAAATCAGACAAAATTGGTGTCAAATGTTTGTGCTACGTTTGTGCAGTAAAAATTTTCGTTTGTGCTGCTATCATTTTAAAGATATAGAGAAATGTTTCTAGAGGTCATCCAAGGTCAACCAGGCCCCCACCTTCTTCAAACCAGACAAAATGGGTGTCAATCAACTCGGCTACGTTTGTGCAGCAAACATTTTTGTTTGTGCTGCTTTGGCTATGAAGATATTAATGAAAGTGTAAAGGTTAAAAGGTCAACCAGCCCCCCAACTTTTATGAAATCCAACTTTCTTTATATCCTTAAAATGATAGTGGCACAAACAAAAGATTTTGCTGCACAAACCAGCACAAACGTAGCACAAACGTTTGACACCAATTGTGTCTGATTTGAAGAAGGTGGGGGGGCCACTTCACTCAGGTACTCAACTCCACTGAAAGACTCCCAAAAGTGGGCGGAGCCTAGATACACTGAGGGGCGTGGCCAAATGTTGGGACGCTGAGTGAGACTTTGATCAAGGCAAAACAAATACTGCTACTTACTTAGTCATTTTGTTGCTATAGTTACCAACTTTTTAGATGCCTATAGTGACTTTTTTTCTAAACAACTAGCGACAAACCTAGCAGCTTTTTTTCTGTTTTTGGAGTCTTAAAGATCGCAAACATAAGGATAAGTTCATACCGTTTCTCTGCAGAATAAAAAAAAGTTGATGTGCAGTTTAGTTTAATGGAAATCCAACAATATGAAACAAACTCCAGCAGTTCAGTCAAGAGGAGAAATTCGTTTGAAATTGAGAAAATTCTCCATTAAGTCATATACCTACCCCAGTTTTTCATTTTAGAAATCCAGTTAAAGCTGTACGGGAGAATAATCCAGACATAATGGAAAAAAAGCTTTAAAAAACCCAACAATTGATTAGAATGAGTGTATGTTGACTGTAACTGTATGCAAACCAGCTGCGTCTGGTGTCATTGCCAGCGGGAGCCCCGGACAGTCCAGACTCCGGCCCAACAGAACCAGCGCCGGCCATGACGGACCAGCAGGAGCAACCGGCTCTGGCTCACAACGAGGCGGAAACCTTCGCTCTGGAGCCCATCGACATCACAGGTGAAATCAGACACAAGCGTTGAATGTCGGCCCCTTGTTCTGCAGACCCGGTCTAGAGTCGGGTTTCCCATCGGTTCCTGCAGTGAAGGAGACCAAGGCGAAGCGAAAGAGGAAGCTGATCGTGGACAGCGTGAAGGAGCTGGACAGCAAAACCATCCGAGCGCAGCTGTCCGACTACTCCGACATCGTCACCACCCTGGACTTGGCTCCTCCCACCAAGAAGCTGATGATGTGGAAGGAGACCGGAGGAGTGGAGAAGCTCTTCTCCCTGCCGGCTCAGCCGCTCTGGAACGCCCGGCTGCTCAAGGTAGGCCTGTCGCGATAAACGATGAATCGATTAATCGTGCGATTAAAAAAAAAACTTATTGCGATAAGTGCTGGAATGCGCCGTTACAGCTGTTTGGGATTCCCCTCGGTAATTTCCCATCGGAAAGCAGGAGGAGAATCCGAGCTTTCTGATTGGCTGCCTGTCACATTCAGTGTTAAGCTCCAGTCGAGAAAAACCCTGATTTAGATCAAAGCGGCTGCTACAAAATGCTTCTGGAAATGTTGCGCTTAGTGTTGCGAATGTCTGTTCGCAACTGTTCGACCCTCCCGTCAACAGAATTTCTTGATGCGATGTTATCGCTTATCTCCGATAAGTCTTTAGGCGATTAATCGACCAGCAAAATCTGTTATCGCGACAGGCCTATGTACGGGACGGGAACTCCAGGACGGGCAGAGACGTTCTTCTTTTAAAACGCCATCTTCACCCTAGATGTTCACAAGATGTCTGACGCCGCTGGTCCCGGATGAGCTGAGGAAGAGGAGGAGAGGCGGGGAGGCAGACAGTCTGGACGAGTTCCTGAAGGATCTGGAGAACCCGGAGGTGCCGAGGGAGGAAGCAGCAGCGGCTCATCAGCAGAGAGACGTCATGGGTAGGAAACCGGATCTTAACACGTCCAGTTTGTTTTCGGGTTGTTGGGAACAAGCAGACGACGGAAAAGTTATGCTCAAGTAAAAGTAGCAGAACTTCAACATACTTTCAGGAAGTATGTTGAAGTTGGTTTGAGAATCTTACAAGGTTTGAGAATCCTTGTATGATGTTGCTCGATGTGGATCAATGTTTCTAAATGTTTTTATTTTTACTTTTAATAACGTTTTTATCTTTTTTAAATCTTTTTCAAAATTTCTGTCTCTTTCTGTTTTCATTTTATTTTAAATTGTGTAAAGCACTTTGAAATGCCTTGCTGCTGAAATGTCCTATACAAATAAAATTTGATTGATTGATTGATTGATAGTATAGTACTCAAGTTAGAGTAAAAATATATTTGGTTAAAGTACTGAGTAATGACAACTTAGAGTCACACTAAGAAAAACGAAAAACTAAATTACAAGAACGATGTTGTACGACTTGATTCTCGTATTAGTTTTGGCTTTATTGCCATGTGACTTTATTCTTATATAATTATTAGTTTATTTTTGTAGTTTTATCTTTTGAATTTTTTATTACCGTGGCCCTAATTCTTCATCGGAAGTAACTAACCAAACCGTCAGTCATTTAGTATTTAAAAATTACATCATCAGATGGACCAAAATACAAAGTTATGTTGAAAGTTTGGTATTTCAAAGACCAAAATTAAAACAATTCATGAGAATTACAGAGTAACAAAATCAGGCAAATGAAAAAAAAAATCCCAATCAGTTTCTTTCAATATAAAACTCATGAAAATTTAGCAAAAACTGCAGGTTTGTGTCTGGTGAATTTTCTTGTTCATTCAGTATCCAGAAATTTTACTCAGGTAAAAGTAGCTATACTTCATAATACATTTATTCAAGTAAAAGTAGAAGTACAGCGTAGTAAAACTACTTGCAAGAGTGTTTTTCCCCCCCCCCAAAAAGTTACTTAAGTAAATGTAGCTACATACAAACTACAATAAAGTACTACTGGTAAAGTCATATGGGAATAAAGTCAAAATAATATTAGAATAATGTCATGATATTATGAAGCTAAAGAGCAAAGTTTAAAGTCTCTAAAGTTGTAATAATACGACTTTATTCTGGTAATATTTTTCTTAGCGTGGCCCTAATACTCCATCCTAACCAACCAACTCTGGGACGGTTTTTTGTTTTGCTTTTTGTGTGAAATGCTGCTCAGATTATATTGTTCTCAAAAATATTAAAAAGCCGATGAAATGGACGACGTTAATTCTTCCCGAAGCAAGAATGAAGCCGTTTCCCCCTGTGTCTCTGATTAAATGTGGCCCAGACCAGACCATCCCGGAGGAGGCCACGGCGCTGCAGCCGCCGGCGGTGGAGGGCAGCAGGACGGCGCTGGACGAAGCCGCCATGCCTGCACCGTCCTCTCAAAGAGGCCTGGAGCGCAAATCCCAGGACTCAGATCCGACCCTCCCTGTACGTTCACTCTGGGTTTGGTTCGTTTCAGCTGCGCTGCCTCCTCTGATCCTCCTAACTCCAGACAGGAAACCTGGACGAGCAGCAGGAACCAGACGCCGCTGCCTCTCAGCAACTGGAAGCCGCCGCGGCGAATTTGCCCCCGGAGGACGAAGCCGCCGCTAATATCAGCCAGCTAATAGAGCTGGACTTACTCGCCGACAAGGACAAGAAGAAGAACGACGACGACGACTCTGAAGACGAGGTGACAGAAAAAATGTTTTTACTTCCGTCTCTTTAGTTTGTAGCTTGGATTTAAGATGGTCGTGTTGCGACAGGAGGAGGAGGCGCAGGGAGGAGAGCAGGACCAGGAGGAGAGGAGGTGGAACAAGAGAACCCAGCAGATGCTCCACGGCCTGCAGGTACCAAACACCAGTTACAGGTCGGCTCTTATCGTTACGGCCGCTGTAGATGAACATAGAGGAGTACATTTGTGCCCAAAATCTCAAATTACTAGAAAAAAAATCATGGAAATTTCCAAGTTAGAAAAGTTGAACATTTTCTAGAACAAAAACTTGTAAATTTCTGCGTTTTTCCAACTTTTGCTATAAATCTTCTGAGATTAATCTCAAACTTTGAACTTTTTTTCATGACTTTCCAAAGTCAGAAATTTCCAAATACTTTTGAAAAATCTCCTAAAATTAACCTTAAAATTTGTACGATTTTTCTGGCAGATTTTCAACATTTCAAGCTCAGAAATGTTTTTCTTTTTTGTCTTTCTTTTAGAAAAACCTAATAAAAATCAACATTTCTTTGTTGTTTGGTAGAAAGGTGCTCATTTTTTTACAGTAACCCAAACGCTCCATCATATTACTCCACTTCCACATATTTTGGAACCAGAACCCAGACCAGGGAATCAGACCATTTGGTTCATTCTGTGTAGCAAACCCTGAACATTCAGGTGATCTAAGTGTGGAAACAGAAAAACAACGATGCCACGTGAAAAGGTTCCCACCCTTCATCCCAATAAACATGGAGGCCAGTTATAATCAGCATGATGTGACGGCAGTTTTTACTCTTACGTCACAGAGGGTGATGGCCAAAACTGGAGCCCAGTCAGTCAGCCTGTTGGACCTGTGCAGGAACAACAACAGAAAGCAGGCGGCGGCCAAGTTCTACAGCTTCCTGGTTCTGAAGAAGCAGCAGGCGGTGGAGCTGGTCCAGCAGGAGCCGTTCAGCGACATTGTTGCGACGCCGGGACTTCGTTTCCACGACATCTAGAACGAGGTTTCACAGAAACTCTGCTCTGACGGACATGTTTGTTCTCATTTCTCTGAAGTCTTACTGATTTGTTGTTTTAGTTATGTTTCGTTTCTGCCAGCAGAAGTGGAGAAAAATATTGACAGAGCATTTGCTTTGAAAAAATATATATAAACCAGGAAAGTATATTAAAATGAACTTATTTTGCACTTATCAGATTCCAGCATCAGTCTGTGATCGTCCAGCTGTCAGAAACTGGTATTCGTTGTGCACAGAATCCAACATACTCGTAATAAGTTTTGTATTTGTCTTCAGAATATCACAGAATAGTAACCAAACTTTGTTATGAGTAATGAAAACATGAATTGACCTGCATGCCGTCTCCAGAAACGAACTTCGTGCTGCTTCAGGGCTTCATCCCTTCACCTTCTACGGACGATAATTTAGCAGCTAATTCAGTTTTCTGCTGTATTATCATGCGGTGTTGTTTGTATGCAAGATATAACTTCTTTGATACGTGAAAGTATGTTTAATATTTACTCTTGACTTGACCATGAAGCAGCAGATCTCCAAATTTCTGCTTCCCGTTCAGTGAAATCAGCATAAGCTACTGTTTTTAGATGCACTTCCTCCACTCCAGATGACTGTGTCAATGTCTGAGCACGTTGTGTATTTTAAAATATGTAATTTTATTTTGTAAAAAACGCAAAGACAAATCATCAAAGTGCTGCAGGTCATAAAAAAAGATTTTTCAAAATAAAAACAAGACCAGTGTGAAAAATTACACAGTCCAATTTATCTTCTGACTGGAAAAGAAGAAATTTGTTATCAGTGGATTTATATTAGAAAATATGACGTCAAAAAGGTTTATGGAACGAACGATTCCACCATCAATCCAGTTTTCTAACCATTCATTTGACATCATTGTGGCATTTAAAGGGGACATATTATGCAAAACTCTCCTTTTTATCCTTGTTTGGGCCCAGAGCAGTTAACTGTCATGTAACAGAAGCATGTTTTCTGATTGCTGGTTCAATACAAACACAAGTTACAGAAATACATGTTTAATTTATAGCTGAGTTGCCAAAATTACATTCACTTTGGCCCTCAAGTCGGTCTGACGTGATTTGGGCCCAATGTGACAGAAAGTTTGGACGTCTGCAAATTGTCTCAATCCAAACATGGCCTGTTGTGAGTAACCACTGCTCTCAGCGCTGAGCCTTCCTGTCTATTTTCATAGGGCTACATGCTAAAGCTAACAGAGGGGATGATAATCATGGAGGAAACAGAAACGATCCTTGATGATTAATCTGAGTTGATACTTTCATTGTAATCTTTAGGAAAACTATTGCAATTTTTATGTTTTTCCTGATGTGTTACAAGGCTCAAAGACGTATAAGGATTTCCACCAAGCTAAATTAAAAATGTCAAAAATATTTATATCCATTGCAATTACTAGAATATTTGAAATGTTGTGCATACAGAAATTATAATTTCACATTCAAATTAAACCTTTTCAAGGGTTTTTTATCA